>PVJL010015192.1:0-25236 GCA_004026885.1 Lyroderma lyra | reverse complement strand
TAAGTTCACCACCTAATGTGACTTCTCTTTCCATCACCTTATATTTAGCTTCCCCCCCTCCTCTCCCACCCCCTCCCCTTTCTCCCCTCCCTAACCCACTCGTCCCCAAATAAACATTAAACTATTGATTGTGTCCATGGGTTATTTGTTTGTTCATTTCTTTTTTTCTTTGCTTTCAGTAGAACAACCATTCTTGAGAACCACCTAAAGACTAGTTGAACAAAAGTCCTATAACTAAGGATATAAAGAAACCACACTGAGAATGGTAGGAGTGGCAGAGATGCCAGACAGGCTGGTCCCACCTCCATGTGTGGTGGTTAAAAATCTGGAGAGATATCTTAGCTGTGAAGGGCCCCACTGAGGAACAAGGGGTCCTAGTCCCACATGAGACTCTCCAATCCAGGGGTTCAACAGCAATCAAGGCTGAGTTACAATAGGCGAGCACACACAACCCTCATGAGGGACGTCCCTTGAGCACCTGGCTCAGGTGAATACGGAGACTGTGCCACTAGTCCCCACATGACACTTAATACATAAGGCCACTCTGCCAAGACAGGGAGATGTAGTAGATCTATCTAACACATCGAAACAAATACAGGGAGGCAGCCAAAATGAGGAGATAAAGAAACGTCCCAAATGAAAGAACAAGACAAAATTCCACAAAAGGAACTAAATGAAATAAACAGAAGCAATTGACTGGATAGAGAGTCCAAAACACTGGTTATAAGGATGCTCAATGAACTTAGTGGAAGAATAGATGAATTCAGTGAGAACTTACACAAAGAGATAGAAACCATTTTTTAAAAGTCAGAAATAAGGGGGGGTTCCCTGGTGGTGTAGTGGCTAGGCTTCGGTGCTCTCAATTCTGTGGCCTGGGTTCAATTCCCAGCCAGGGAACCACCAAAAAAAAAAAAAAAAAAAAAAAAAAAAAAAAAAAAAAAAAAAAAAAAAAAAAAAAAAAAAAAAAAAAAAAAAAAAAAAAAAAAAAAAAAAAAAAAAAAAAAAAAAAAAAAAAAAAAAAAAAAAAAAAAAAAAAAAAAAAAAAAAAAAAAAAAAAAAAAAAAAGTCAGAAATAAAGACTGCAATAACCAAAATTAAGGTACATTAGATGGAATCAATAGCAGATTAGATGAAGCAAGAATCAAATCAGTGATTTGGAAGAAAAGGTAGCAAAAAACACTCAATTGAAACGACAGAAAAAATTTTTTTAATGATGATAGTTTAAGGACCTCTGGGACAACATCAAGCATACCCACATTCTCATCATAGGGGTGCCAGAAGAGGAGAGAGAGCAAGGGATTGAAAACCTAGTTGAAGAAATAGTAACAGGGAGTTCCCTGATGGTGTAGCGGCTTAAGGCTTTGGCGCTGGCGCTGTCAGCGCTGCGGCCTGGGTTCAATTCCCAGTCAGGGAGCTACCCACATACCAAAAAGCAAAAAACAACAACAACAAAAAGAAATAGTAACAGAAAACTTCCCTAATCTGGTGAAGGAAATAGATCTACAAGCCTAGATGTGCACAAAGTTCCCAACAAGATGAAGCCAAAAAGGCCCAGACCATCGTAATTAAAATGCCAAGATTAAAGACAAAGAAAATCTTAAAAGCAGTTAATTCCCTACAAGGGAGCTCCCATAAGACTGTCAACTGATTTCTCAACAGAAACTTTGCAGGCCAGAAAGATTGGCAGAAAATATTCAAAGTGAAAAAAGCAAGGCCTACCACCAAGATTACTGTACCCCGCAAAGCTATTATTTAGAATCAAAGGACAGATAAAGAGCTTACTAGACAAGAAAAAGCTAACCAAACAGTATTACGAGAAATGTTAAAGGAACTTCTTTAAGAAGGAAAAAAAGACAAAAAAATATGAATAAAATTATAATAAATACCTATCTATCAAAAATTACTTTAAATATAAATGGATTAAATGCTCCAATCAAAAGACATAGGGTGGCTGAATGGAGAAGAAAACAAGTCCCATACATCTGCTGTGTACAAGAAACTCAGATCAAAATACACACTCAGACTGAATGAAAGAAAGGACTGGGAAAAGATATTTCATGCAAATAAGAATTTTAGAAAAAGCTGGAGTAGCAATTCTTATATCAGACAAAATAAACTGTAAAACAAAAACTATAAAAATAGACAAAGAAGGAGATTACATATACCATCACCAAGATAGGGAAGTAACCTAAATGTCCATCGATAAATGATTGGATAAAGATGATGTGGTACATATATACAATGCAATGAAATCTTACCATTTGCAACAATGGATGGACCTAGAGGGTATTAATTAAGCTAAGTGAAATAAGTCAGACTGAGAAAGACAAATGCCATATTATTTCACTTATATGTGGAATCTAAAGTACAAGGTAAATGAACAAACAAAACAGAATCTAACTCATAGATACAGAGAACAAACTGATGATTGTCATATATGAGGGAGATTGGGGGGCTGTGGAAAAGGGGTGAAGGCATTAAGAAGTACAAATTGGCAATTACAAAATGGTCAGAGGGATGTACAGTACAGCTTAAGGAATATGGTGAATAATATTATAATAACTATATATTGTGTCATGTAGGTACAAGACTTATTGGGGGATCACTTCATAAGTTATTTAAATGTCTAACCAGTATGCTATACACCTGAAACTAATACATTGAATGTCAACTGTAATTTAAAATTTAAAAAATTTTTAATTTTATAAAGCCAGGTGACTCTAATGCAAACTGAAGTTTGAGAACCAGCCACTGATATAGAAGAAAGAACAGTGAACTAAATAGCTACAGATCTGGATTTTAGTCCTTGAGGCTCTTGTAATTGTGTGACCTTGGGCATATCTCTTAACTTCATCTTCCTCCATCTATTTACTTACAAAGTGAAAGAAATGCTAAATTTTCATTAAATGCTTTTAATGCACTAATCGTTTAAGTCTTTCTATCATAGTCCTTAAAGAATCCTCGCCTTGCCTTGTAATTGCATATTTGCAAGTAGTTAAACATCATATCTTAAGTAAAAGCCTTTCTTTCAGCTGGGCCTTTTTCTTCTAGAGTTAGCCCGAATTAGGGAGCAGTTCGCAGACACACAATCTTGCCATATTTGACACATTATACAACCTACTTCTCACCTTTTTAGCTTCTGGGAAGCCCTCTCTTCTGGTTTCCCTCCCACCTCTTTGGATGCTCTTTCTTGGTTTCCTTTGTTGACTTCTTAGCCTCAGTTCACTCCTTAAATTCTGTTTCCCTCTTTCTCCTTGGAACTACACACACAATTCCTGGTGGCTTTGTACACAACCTAACTTTAGCTATTTCTCAAATAAGCTGATGACTTCCAATTATCTCATTCTCTTAGAACTTTCCACACTAAATCACCTATAAATATATCCACCAGGCCCCTGACATTAACATGTCCAAGATAGAACGCATCATCTTTCCCAGCCCACTCTTCCTATTTTCCCACTAAGTTGCCAAAGTTAGAGACTCAGCCCTCCTAAATGTTTCCCTCTCATCCAGTCAGTTCCAAGACCTGTAGCCATCTCTCTTCTACACTCTCCAGTCACTGCCTTTAACTGGTCGCCAGCTTCACACCTAACCCACTTGGTCTATTCACCATACTGTCTTCCAAAACACACACGGATGACAGTCACCATGTAAAGTCCCTCAGTGGCTCTCCGTGGCTCTCAGTTTGCTGTTACAGCAACACCTCTCAGCCACATTGCTATGTACCATCTCCTTCCTGCTTAACACACATCTCCCTCTACTGCACACCCAGCCATGTTTCACACCTCCATGCTTTGCCACAGACTTGACCTTCTCCTGGCATGTCCTCCTTTCCCCTTTCTGACTGACTCCCACATGGCCCTTAAAAGCTGTCTGTGACCGACCCTCCCAGCCTGCCTGAGCTTCCCATTCCATGCCTCCTGAGGCACTTAGTTCTTCTGGCAAAGTCATAACCCCTATCACTCTTTCCTGGAATCACTCATCACTGATGACCTCCCCACCCGCCTAAAAGCTCCTTGAGAATGGAGCCCTATCTTATTTTCTTTGTACCTCCAGATCCTAACACACTGCCTGGCACAAAATAAACACTGAATAAATGCTTGACAAATTAATGTTTATTTTTTTCTTTATATGTAAAACATTTTTCTTTAGAGATTTTATTTTATATTAGCCATGTGCGTCAGTATTTCACATTTCCTTTATTATGACCAGTCCTTTGACTAAACATAGCTACAGGAGTTAGGGGCAGACATCTGTGCTTGATCCTGGAGCAGGAACTAAGAAAGTGAACTTACTCAGAGGGAAAAGCTTTGATAAGAAATCTGGGGGTAGAAAGGAGAGCCTGTCTGTGGGAGCTGTGACATTTTGAAAACACCAAATTCACTGTCACCTTGAGCATCTTCAGTGGGGCAAAGGGGATGACAAAGGTTGGGGCTTTTGTCCTCTCTTGTGGGCAGATCCCCCCTGTTGAGCTTTCCTTTTTGTGGTGCCTATGACCACAAAGATGGCTGCCCTAGGAACCCCCACCTATTTTTAGCTTCAGTTCAACACCCTCCAAATAGTAACCCTCCTATGTACAGTCTATGTTAATTTTCAATCTTGCTGTTGCCAATATGAATCACCCAGGGCTGGCCTGACAGATTGCTAGACCTAAAGTGAGAATAAAAAAACATGAAGTGTGAAAGTAGAATCTTTAACAGTGGAAAGTTGCCAGGATGCCCTGACACCTGATAGAGTAGGCTCTCAGTTAACCAGCACCCATGGGGATTGGTGGATGCCAGATAAATGTAAGTAGACTCTCTGTTAACTAGAACTCCAGCAACCAGCACTCTTAACCAACTGGCAAAATTTTTTTTGAGAGTGCTGGTTGCTTGAGTTCTGGTTAATGGAGACTCTACTGTATGTCCAATAATAACAATTTAGTGTATGTTCATATGCAATGCTATTTGAATGAAGTTCTCTGTGATCAGAGTCCAAGACGTGGAGCCTGCACTGGATAATCTCCCCAGGATTTCCTCTTTAAATTTATCTGGGAAACGAATTGTTCTCAGTGTTGCCTGAGTCAGATAGATTACGAACTGTACATCATTCTTGGCACACCCAGTGGTTTTTCATTTTAAGTACTGAATAGGTTAGTTTACGGATGCTTTGTTAAACTAGGTCAACCTCTTTGGGAATGATATTTTGATTTGGAAATGTTGCTGCTTCTGAAAGCCATCAAAGATCACCCTGGAAGGGCAGCAGCTGGGCCTTAATAGCTGCCTCTGTACTGGGTCTGGCCAGTCACATGCCCATGGGCTTCATTCAGCCTTGCAGTCCATTGATGGGAGTTCTAACAGTGGATTACCCTGCCAGTACTCTTCTCAATCAACCAGACTGATGCAGTCTCCTTTCCCTTGTTCTATGTCCCCAGAGAATTTTTGACACAGGATATTCAAGGCAAACGTCCCTCTGATATCTCTAAACTAGAGCACCTGCCCCAATGTTTTTGTTTTTTTTTTTTTATCTCTTGTCCTAGGAGCTGGACTAAGCCATAAGCAAGCCTCCAGGACCTCTGGAGTGAAAGTTTTGAGAAGGCAGAATCTTCCTCATTAGCCTGGGCCCCACCCCGAGGTTTACTGTGAGGCAGAAGAGGAAAGAAGAGAAGGGGGCACTATCTAGGTACATCTATCATCTCTCCACAGGTCATACGAGTGCTCCAATCCCCTGGCAGGCTGAGTTCTCCGGTGGCTCTGTTTTGCCCTCCTGTCCCCCTAATATCCTTTATCCCACACACGCCTCCTTCCTCTGTAAGATGGGAATGATAGCACTATACTCCAAGGAATTTCCAGATAGAGAAGAAAAGTTGATGGAATAAAGAGTGAGGTGTTAACAGAGAAGAGTCAAAGGAGGATTATGGTACGTCTAAGGAAAAGAGGGTGCTCATGCCTTAAACAATGGGCTGGACAAGGGAGACACAGAAGAAATGAATGTTCTCCCCACCCAGCAGTGCCTGCTCCACCCCATGTCCTTACGTGCCTAACTGGAGTCATAAGGGGATATGAGCAAGTGCCAAGCAGTACAAGGCAACGTGTGACCACAGGCTCAAGGGCCAAGGCAGACCCTAAAGATTCCGCAGAGGGCAGAGCCCTCTAGGGAGAAGACAGGGAAGGATTCTTGGAAAGGTGGGGGAGAGGAGGGTGCTGACAAGGAAGGGGAACAGAGCTGGTCCTTGGACAGGGAGGGAGAGCAGAGGACACACCTCAGTGAGGCCAGAGCAGTTGGAGAAGAGAGTTGCTGGGGAGACATGCAGACGAGGAGCAGCCAAGCTAGGTGGGGTCTGACTCCGGAAGGCGTTAAATGCCGCCAGAGGAATTCAGATTCTGTTGTGCAGGCCATGGTAGGTCACTAGAGGTTCTGGTACAGGAAATTACAGGATGAAAATGGGTGTTGGAAACAGTAGTAAAAGGAGATGTAATTGCATAATTGTAGCCCTGTTCTTACACTACTTGAATTCATTAACTATTTTTTAACCACGTACAAGTGTTGTGTTTCAATTTCAAAAACCGATTGATTTTTAATACCATTGATAATGCAACATATAACTTGTGCCACTACCTTTGAAAACTGGGAAACTGGAAAAGTCACGCAACACCGTACAGCATGGAGAAGACGGAGAAGACCCACAGGAGGGCAGCCTGGGGTGGTAAGTTTAGAGGCTAGCTTCCGGGTGAATGACAACTTTCACGGTGGAAATGCAAAGGGAGTGGACTGGAGTCATTTCAAACGCAGAATGAACTGAACTGATCCGCCATGGGGATTTTAGGAGAGGGAACACTCACAGCTTTCCCCTGGGACTGTGTCAGACGATGCACTATAGCCACATCTAACAGTCTCAATGCACATCCTCACCCCAATTTTCCGAAATCGCCTCCTTAAGAAAATGTGGTTCCTCAGAAAAGTTATTCCACGGACAGCCTGAAGATGTCGCTGCAGACAGTATCATCCGCACCGTGCGCCTCCTCTTGGGGTCTGGATTGTCATTTCTGAATTAAAAATTCCACTGGTCGCTCCTTACCTAACTCCCTTTATTCCAGGCTGCTGCCCTGAAAGTTAACTCCTCTTTCTCCTGTGAATCCTCATCCTTCCTTCTACCTCCCTGCCCCGTGCTCTGGCCACCTGGAGGTGGGGGTGGAGCTGAGCCCTTCAAGGAAGCAGAGCCAAGGTTGTGACTAGGTCGTACTTGTGCTTCCTGGCGCCCTCTCCATCAGCACGTTCAGGTAGATCTTTTACCAAGACTGATACCCAAGCTGTCACCTCACCCACATTCCCCGGAGCCTCTTGAGTTTCCATCAGTAAATGGAGGGGGCACCCCTACGCTCTTTTCTCCTACACTCTAACTTTTCTTCTAAATTGGCCCAATTTTCAAATATTAGCATTTAAAGGCTTGGTAAGGCATTAATCTATAATATTAAATACCTCACTTTCTGGAAATATCAGTGTTCTTGGAAAAATAATTCCCAAACTGTAGCCCAGAAACAGCCCTAGGATATAGGAAATGATGAGCATTCCTGAGCCAAGCTGAGTGACTTATCCAGAGGGCATATGTCACAGTCATGGGATTGGACTGTGACATCAGAGACCTGGTAACAAAGGAAAAATGTTCCAGGCTAATTTCCCTCTTTCTCCCTACTCATGGCTTCTGTTTGTGACACTTTTAACTCTATCATTTGTTTCCAGTATTTAATAATTTTTTTAAAAGATGGAGTAACTTTCATAATCAATATTTTTATAGGTATCCCCCATTCACAGCCTCAGACATCTCAATTTTAATAACTATCCAAGTAATCTGGGGTTCTACTCCAGAGAACAGAGGCTCTGAAAGGAGGTTTGGGAAAGACATAATCTTAGTAATTATAAGAAGTGCTGAGGGTCAAGGTTCCTCAATTTTATTTGTAATCTGAAGCAAATCTTTTAGCAGCTATGATTCTATTTACCTTTGTCCTAAACCATTCCCCAGACCTTACACCATAGAGAAAAAAAAGTGTCCACATCCCTGTATAATTTCTGGTGGTGGATTTTGCCTCTGATGTTATATGGGATCATGAGCTCCTCACCTGATTATGGTGCCCCAAAGCAGGGACCTCTTCTCATTTATGCACCAGACCCAGCCAAGTACCAGTCTTTTGTGTAGAACTGCCCTAGTGCTAAGTCTCCTCACACCCTGACTAAACTCAGGATGAATTTACACCCAAGACAAAAGAGCACATAGATTGGCATGAAGAGGAAGCCATGAGCTGTTAAGCCTACGCCCCTTCCTGATCCAACTAGTTCTCCCTAAACACAGCAGAACGTGAACTGCACACCTGTAGGTATTACTTGGTCATTGCCTACAAACAGTGAAAAGGGAGAGCCAGAAATTTTGGCCAGGCAGTGACACGTGCAGGAGTGACACACACAGGCCTCCTCCTTCCCTGCCGGCAGGTTACTCAACAAGCAGGCCGGGCACATGGTTGAGGCACCAGCAGAGCAGAAGCCTCCCAAAGAGATGTTTATTGTCATCTTTGTGAGAAAAACCAGAACTTTGTTGAACTTGTTATGCTTATTTTATAGCACAGTGTTTAACAGTGCTTTGGGGGAGGGAGAAAATTTTTTTTTTTACAGGGCTTAGAGCCTCTGATTCCAACCCTGCGTGTCAGGGCAGATCAAGCTTCCTGGATGGATACATACCACCCCCAGCCTCCAGCTACAGAGGAGCTGAGACCCCGTGACACCAAGGAAGCTGGAGCTGAGTGCCTTCCCCACAAACACCATGAAAACATCAGACCTGGGCTGTAAAACAGGTTGTAAACTTGGGGCCTACGGGCTCGATATAGCCAAAAAGATGCAGAAATGCATTTTGTTTGGTTTTTCACAATAGCTTAAAATTTGAAAATGTTCACGTCAAAATCCATTTTTTGATTTTTTAAAGAACATATCAGTACTGAGTGCAGAGTACTATTTGGCAAACATTGTCTGAGCTGAGTGTGGGTCATGCTCTCTCAGGTCTAGACTGTTAGAGATGCCACCGTCCCCCCTTGGACCCACATGGCCAGCTTCACTCATCTGTGAAACCTGCCTGGCCCCTATAGGTAGGAGTTTGAGTTTGATAGCCTTTAAAGATTTGATTCCCATTAAATTGCAGAATTTGTAGCAAAAGAAATACATAAAGGCTTTGACAGTCTTATTTTCAGGTCACTACAAATGAAGGTCCTGATAGCTATTTTTCTGTAGGAAAATTCAGAGCTTGGGAGTTCAGATTCCGAGGGAGTGAATGGAGGTGGTTGCTAATCACGATAGAAGGAAAGAAGACTGAGTCTGGGATTGGAAACAGAATATAAATTCAGAATTTCATAGCGGGGCTGTCCGTCAGCAGTGTGCCTGACTTACTTGGCCTTCAGGACTCCGTCCTGGCTTCTCGCTCTTCCAGCCTGGCTGCAGAGTGATGGCTAGCCTTTTTTAGAAATTCAGTTTGCTGGGGCTAAAATAATGTCAGTTAAATTCACCAGGACAACTGGCACAGGACACCCTGCCCATGATGTTAAGAAAAGCCAAATAGATTGGACCATTTGGCTGAATTTGTAGAAAAATCTCCATGCTGCCAGGCCACTGAACACTTTAGGCAGTAGGTTCAGTCCACTTTATGCATTTCCCACCTTGGAAGAGTAAATGGAATCACACACTGGTGCTCTTCTTCCCACAGGAGTCTGCCTGCCCACAGTGAAGTCCTTGAGCATCGCTGCCCAACCCGTCATGTCCTATGGCTGCATTCTGTGCTATAATATAAAGCAGCTTCAGGGTTAACTAATTTATTATTTTGCCTTTTGCAGTAAAAAGAAAAATGCCAAATGACACTAAAAATTAGTTAAGGTTTAACATTTTTTAAATGGTCAAGTTTGGCTAAAATATTTGACAATGAGGTGGGCAATATTATAAGTTCCCAAGATTCTATAAAGTTCTTTCTAAACCAAAAGTCAGTTTTGCTGTCTTCTTCTAGCCCTTCCACTCATGTTTTCTGATTTCTAAGTATGTTCTCTATTGCCCAGGTTGTAATGTTTGTTGATTAAAACTGTATAGAGCTATACAGGATAGAGAGAAAACCTATTGGATCACATTACTCAAAACTGTCTCCCAGATTGCAGAAAAACAAAAGGTACCTCCTTGGGATTCCCCACCATAGGGACAAGTCCTCAAGGCTCAGCACCTCCCCAAATTCCCAAAAGCACTGTGACAAATCAGAGAACGCCTAGGCCTGACTCTTACCACTAGATGTCACACTAAACAATTAGGAATCAAGACCACCAGGTCCTGAAGGCCATCAGGAACATAAAGCCATTAAAAAAGGTACAAAGAAACTTACTCTCGAGATACATTTACTTATGCATGATTTTCTTTTTAATAATCATTTTAAGCCTGCAGCTAAAAATCCTCTTCTATGGTATCCTTTATTAGTGGAGCATTTAGAGTTTGACATTTCTGTGCTTTTTACATATGTGAATATTCCAAGATAGCTTAAATAGGGTAGATGTTTCCCTAACAAGTGGAGTAGACAAAATTATAGGATATTCAGTCTCATTTTCAAATTTTGTTTTCAAAAGTGTTAATAGGACAACCGCTTTGGCCAAACGATTAATAGGTTGGGATAGAAATTACATTCACTGCCATGAGGTATCTAGGTAAATTTCTCTGCATTTCAGATTCTTTTTTGGAAAGTAGAAACAATACCCATCTTACAAGATTAGATCTGAAAACAATGTGTTACATAAAGTGTTGGAGTCCTTCCAAAAATTTATACTGTGAATTCCCAAGAGACATGATCACTCTTAAGCAGAGTTATACATGCATGTGTGGCCAAGTAATACAATTTTTAAGATGAAAAAAAAAAACAAAACTAAGTAGCATTAAATCCAATGTTATGATTACAAAAGCAGGTAAACCACAGCAAAGTGAACTGATCTCACCAGTTAACATGCAGTTAATTTGAGACAGAGCCTGGAATTGAGATCTCCTACGTATAGTCACTGGTCCATCTTGCCTCAAAAATTGTATATTTGTATATCCCATGCATACAGAGCCATTGTAAGTTTTCATGTTAGCATGTGGTCATTACTACCCTAAAGATTTTATTTCTCAGTTTTTCCTCCCTCATATTTTGTCTGTCACCCTCATTGACCCAGGTTCCCTACATTCAAATATGGGGGTGGGATGGGGGTGGCCACGGGGAGATGTGGAAAGGATAAAGGTCGGTAAGTGCATGGCCAGGCAAGTTAAAGATGATTGCAACAATCCTCAGAAATCTCTGCAAAACTATGAGAGGCCTCCTGAGGCTAATTGTCAAGAACTCTGACCAAAGTTGCTTTGTTTTTTGTGGACCAATTCTAGAAGTAAATCAATGAACTTCATGGCTTGTTGGGTAGGAGGTAAGAGTGCAGAGGAGAGCAACTATGGAAATTCTCTTTCTGTAACTGAAACCAGAGGATGGTGAGCCTGGAGTGGCTACCCACAAAGCATGGATAGGTCCCAACTGCTGCCCTCCCCCAGGGCAGGAGAGCAGGGAGCCAGGAGGGGCGGGATGGGGGCAATGCTCGGCTGCCTTGATCCTCCTGCAACGTGCCTAGCAGCTACTTCCTATCCTAGTCATCACTTTAGGCTCAATCTCAGGTAAGGCACTACTCAACCCTTTCTTCAACCTCGTTCTCCAAATACCTCTGGAAAGTTGCCCAGCTTGGCATCCAGAAGTAGGTTCAGGATCCATGCTCTGCACCAGCACAGTGCAATTCAGGGAACACAACGACCTAAATAATTATTTTGTTATTGCCTCCACTACCTTGCCCTACTTGAAAAACAATGTTCATATGCAGCATTTTCTCACATACAGGGCAGAGTGCATCCCCCCCCCCCCCCAATCACCAGGATTATTAATCCTGAGGAAATTATTTGAGGGTTCTCCAAGCATTTAGGTTTCTAATACCAAATCTTCCACAATTTCTACCTTAAGATGCCTGGGGGAGTGCTACATATCCTTGCACTGCAAACAGCCCGGACCTCAGAGGCAGCCCTCCCCACCGCCAGTGTGTCCTTCCCCGCAGGGAGAACTTTGGGGAAACGAATCCCCTATACCCGGCCATCATTTCCACTTGCATTTTCAAAAGACCAAAAAACGGAAAGGACCGGCAGGTTGGCAAACCCCAATGGGGAACCGCCCAGCAGGTCTGCGTCCTCGGGATGGCTGCAGCCGACGACCCCAAATCCAATCGATCGTGGGAAACCCCAGGGAAAAGAAGGTTTCTTGCAGAGGGACAAGATTACTGAGTGCAGACTGCAGGGAAGTACCGGGGGAGGGGGGCCTTGTCGGGAGGACTTTCCAGCCACTCAGCGTTCATCAAAAAGTTCCCTGTGCATGACCCCAGTGGCTCATCGCAGGGAGTTTCTCTGAACTCCGGGGTTCAGGGTTTAGGTTGCGTTCCCTCTAGCAGAAGACAGAGGCCAGTTCTCTGTTCTGGTCTGACTGGCTTGGAAATTCCCCGCGCCTGACCCCGCCCCAGAGAAATCCCCTGCCAGCGTTTATAGGGCGACGAGGCGGAGCTGCCGAGCCCACAACAGTTCGAGCCCACGGTCCCGCCTGCCTGCGACACTGCGAGAAGGCAACCCGCAGCCGAGCGCACCTGGGAGCAGCGCCTGAAAGGTCGCCGCGCCATGTTTCAGCCAGCCGAGCATGCCCAGGACTGGGCCATGGAGGGCCCCCGGGACGCACTCAGAAAGGAGAAGCTGCTGGATGACCGCCACGACAGCGGCCTGGACTCCATGAAAGATGAGGAGTACGAGCAGATGGTGAAGGAGCTGCGGGAGATCCGCCTCGAGCCGCAGGAGGCGCCGCGCGGCGCCGAGCCCTGGAAGCAGCAGCTCACCGAGGACGGAGACTCGTAAGTGCCGGGGCCAGGGTTGTGGGGCTGGGTCGGGACGTCGGGCCTGCAGCGCGAGTCTTGGGCCCGCGAAGCGGCCGTGGACCCGGGGTTTATGCACCGAGTCCCACACGGTGTAAAGCTGCATGGGGGTAAAGGATCAGGATTCGTTCCCGGGGCCGCAGTTCAGCACCTCGGCCTTGCAGCCGCTCACATTCCCCTACCCCTGTCCCAGTCCTCTCGGCCGGGGGCGGGGCGGCGGGAAGCGAAGTCCCCGCTTGCACAAGGGGGGAGGGGGGGCGGGAGTTTCTGCCCGGCTGGCGGGCGCCGCACGGCCGGGAGGGGAAGTACAGGGCGTTCCGGCCCGGCGGGAGGGCGGGGCGGTCTGGTCGGCGCCCGCCCGGGAAGGGGGGGCCCGGAAAGTCCCTGGGTGCCTGCCAGGAACACTCAGCTCATAATAACCTCGCGGAAAACACCGCGGCCTCGGCCTCCAGAAACCCCGGCCTTGCGCAATCCCCCGTAGCCCGCGCCTCCCTGGGCCCCACGCAGTGTACTCACCAGCCCTCGGGGTTTTTCCCTTCTCTTCCTCTCAGGTTCCTGCACTTGGCCATCATCCATGAGGAGAAGGCGCTGACTATGGAAGTGGTCCGCCAAGTGAAGGGAGACCTGGCTTTTCTTAACTTCCAGAACAACCTGCAGCAGGTGCGCCTCTTGCCCAGCCCCTTGCCTCTCTCACCCCGTGATCTAGCACAGTTGCATCCAATCCTCTATTAGTGAATAGCTGTGGTCAATAGCCACCCTGACCTTTTACATCCAAATCATCCAGCATTCTAGAAAGAAAAGCAAATTCCATTAATTTGGCGAGGCCTTTATGAAGCCCACCTGGGGCCTTTGGTATTTGCCTTGCTCCTTGCACCTGTCTGGGAGGAGCAGCACCCACAACCTGGGGATCTCTGGGCTTCAAGGGAACTCAAACTGTGGGTTTGGTCCATGGCTCAATTCTCTTTCTGTCTCCTCTTCTGTATGTAGACTCCACTCCACTTGGCTGTGATTACCAACCAGCCAGAAATTGCCGAGGCACTTCTGGAAGCTGGCTGTGATCCTGAGCTCCGAGACTTTCGAGGAAACACCCCTCTACACCTTGCCTGTGAGCAGGGCTGCCTGGCCAGTGTGGGAGTCCTGACACAGAGCTGTGGGACCCAGCACCTCCACTCGATCCTGCAGGCCACCAACTACAATGGTACGTCTGCCTGCCCTGCCCATCACAGGGCAAGTAACACGAAACAGGGAGAGGTGGGCCAACTGAAGGAGTCCAGGAAAGAGCTTAAACTCCCAACAAGTGAAAGGTTGAGAAAATTTGTATGCAGAAGGCCTATTAGATGGCTTTATAAAGTTCATTCAGAAGCCAGATTCTGGGTTGTTACAATTCAGAAGAATTTGACCCTTAAATAAGTAGGTGAAAGGTTTTATTTGAAATGTGAGGGTTGAAACAAGTGGTTATATTTTTCTTTCTTTTGTTCTTCTAGGCCACACGTGTCTGCACTTAGCCTCTATCCATGGCTACCTGGGTATCGTGGAGCTTTTGGTGTCCTTGGGTGCTGATGTCAATGCTCAGGTGAGTGCTTCATGCCTCCAGATGGAGTGCGTCAGGCTCCAGGGCTGTCCTCAATAAGACTTCACACACTCTTGTTGCAAGCAGAAATTCCGAATTCAGCCATAAGCATCTCAAATTCCTTTTGGTTGCAGGAACCCTGTAATGGCCGAACTGCACTTCATCTCGCAGTGGACCTGCAGAATCCCGACTTGGTGTCACTCTTGTTAAAGTGTGGCGCTGATGTCAACAAAGTCACCTACCAGGGCTACTCCCCATACCAGCTCACCTGGGGCCGCCCAAGCACGCGGATACAGCAGCAGCTGGGCCAGCTAACTCTAGAAAACCTTCAGATGCTGCCAGAGAGTGAGGATGAGGAGAGCTATGACACAGAATCAGAGTTCACAGAGGACGAGGTGAGTCTCAACTTTGTTCTACAACAAACAATGAGTAGCCATTCTCCCTCCACCCTCCCTGGCCCCTAGAGCTACTCTTTATACAAAAGTCTCAACATAATGAAGTTCTCAAACTTTAGTACGCATAACCAGTATCCCAGGAGTGTGTTTTATCTTTTCTTGCCTTTCTTAAAGGAGAAGAGAATTAAAGGAAAACTATCTCAGCCCATAAAGTTAATTTATATTTGGGTTATAGAGAATGGAGGCCACAGATACTTGAGTTATTTCCATTAGCAGCCCTCACCATTATCATTAACACCCCTAGCAAAGCTCTAGAAGTTTAATTGCTTTTTTTCCTTTTGTGTTATAGCTGCCCTATGATGACTGTGTGCTTGGAGGTCAGCGCCTGACATTATGAGCTTCGGAAAGTGTCTGAAAAAACAGACTTGTATATTTGTACAAAAAGAGAGTTTTATTTTTCTAAGAAAAAAAAAAAAGAAAAAAAATCAAAAGGGTACACTTATAATCATATACTGCCTGGCCTGAAACAGTTTCCTGTGGTGGATCAGCCCTCATCTTGCTATTTTTGTGAACTTTGGAAGAGAGACAAGACAGCGTTGGAATTCAAAGAAAACCTCTTTTTAAAACTCACCATTGCAGGGTTTTTTGAGAAGGTTAGCCAAAATTTGATGAAAGGACTACATTTTATTTATTGTGCTTTTTGATTGAACCACCATGGATTCAGTGGCTGAGCCCAGTTGTATCCTGTGACGTGTAATAATGAGGTTATTAAGCCTTTCCGTGGTATGGGGTTAAAAGACACTACCCGTCCATGTTTGTTACCCTCCTGTAAATGGTGTACATAATGTATTTTGTTGGTAATTATTTTGCTACTTCTAAGATGTATATTTATTAAACAGATTTTTACGAACAGAATTATCCTGATCTTTTCTTCATGCCACCATGGGACTTGTATTCTGAGAGTCATTTGCTCCTCCGCTGGTGGAGGTGGTGGAGGTGGTGGAGGTGGAGAGTCGTGTGAGAGCATTTACCACAGCCAGCCACGGAACCCTTTCAGAGAGCTGCTTCTCACACTGTTACACACCAAGCTTCACAGGCAGCCCCGGGCCCAGTGTGTGGGAGGGGAGGCTGTTGCAAGATTACAAGATGATAGGAAACAGGTGGGGAGGGAGCAGCAAGCAGCTTGGCCTATAGCTTGAAGGCTCTTCACTGTCATTTGTTTTCATCTTCAGGTTTAAATTATTCCAGGAACCTTACTTCCACTTTAGGAAATTATTTTGGTCAAGAAGAGCATGCTAAATTCACATTTTCTAGAGCTGAAAAAGCTCTCACCTATAATACTGAAAGTTCCTAAAGACACGGGCCCCAGAATGGAAGTGCACTAACATTTTTTAACAAGTGCCCACCTCTGAGCCTTTGTCTCCTCATTTATAAACTGGGCTGTTTTGAAGGTTGCATAAGACAACCTTCTTGTAAAAAGCATAGCAGAGTGCCAGGCACATAGTGCTAAAGGAAAATACAAGCTATTGTGCCACATCCTGTATTTCACATGTCCAGAAAGAATGTCCTGCCCAGGGTCACCTTGTAGGGAAGGCAGGTGGTTAACTTATTTAATACACTTGTTTTAAGGTGGTTAACATCTTTTAAATGCATTCTACCTCTAAACCAATTTTGCTACCAGCTGTAGTATAAAAGAGATAATGAAGGAGTGAATTCAATCCACTCAGTCATCCCACTTATTCTACTGGATGATTTTACAAAAGCAGATTTCACAAGAAATTAATTAACATGAGAAATTTGGGATTAGATGCTCTGAATTTTGATGTTTTCATCCCTAAAAATGAATCTCTTGCCTAGGTAGAAGTATAAAGAAAAGTTTGTGGCATTTTATAAAATGCCGACTGGTGTGTAAACACAATTTATATACTTTAGCTTACACCTAAGAAAGCATTACCATTATATTACATTACCCCTTTTCTGATCCACAAATGATGTCAAAGTCTAGTGAATATAATGATCACCTTCTCAGACCAAAAAGGAGCCAATACTTAGTGGGCCTTTCATATATTAAGGGGTATTATTTTACACTTTTTTTTTTTTTTAAATATGGGCAGTTCCCTAGCTGAGAATCGAACCCAGGACACAGTATTGACAGCGCCAAAGCCTTAGCCACTACACCACCAGGGAACTCCATTAAGGAGTGTTATTGTTGGCTGGACTGGTCAAAGCAGTCTCTGTCGTCTGGAGCTGAGCACTGTGGTCGCCCCTTTACCAGTCTTGTCTTCTCTCAAAGTGCTCCAGGCCCATCACTGAAATTCCTTGTCCATCCCAGAGCACCTGAACACAGGTGTTACATGATCTAACACATGAACCGTCAATTAGGTTCAGCTCTTTCAGGTGATAAGTAGAAGGAGTAAAGGGGTCGGGGGAGGGATAGCAGCCTCATATCCAAAAGAACAAAGGTTGGAAGCTTGGCTCCCAAGTTTGGAATCATACCCTTAGGGCTCCTCAGTCAGATGGGCCTCTTGCAATGGTGTTGAATCTATGCCAAGTTGCCCATCACTCCCGCACTAATTCTGTGTTAGAAGTTTGGAGAAGCAGGACAAAGGGATGTAATCTACTCTTCCTCAGCCTCATTGGTGACTGGCTTTTGTGTCCCCTTCCATGGTCACAGCAAAAAGGGACCTCTTCTGACCCATTTGGGCCCAACCTCCCACCTTTCCAGGCTTCTGCTTTTCTGCTCTCTTCAGGACCCAACCGTCAGAGTAAACATCTCCAGGTCGCTGGGCCCAGCAGAGAACTGAAGTCAGCCCCAACTTCTTACTCTCCAGTTCTTGTTTCTTTACTCCTTTCTTTTTATTTTAAACCCACTTTTTTTCCTTCATGCCATCAGTTGTATGTTGGAGTTCCCTAAAGAAAACGTTTAGACCGGAAACATTGTAATCTGTAGAAAGTCTTCCTCAAATTTCTAAGCAAACAACAATACAAGTTTTCAAAGAAAATAGTTCAACGGACTGAGAGCCTTTTACGCGCTCTGGTTTTCTCCAAGAAGCTAACGCTCCTGTTAGGATAGGTAGGAATATGGGGAGCCTTGGGGAAAAGGGAAGTGACAAAAGAGGGAAATAAAGGTCACATCAGCAACTTCCTTGAATTTAGTTCCTTGATTCCTTCTGCCTGCCTCATCCTCAGGATAAATTTCCTTTGTAGGTCACATGAACCAAGTCACTTCCAGAAGGAAGGGTTTTTCTTTCAAGAGGGGACAGGCTCCACTCTGAGCAATCTGAAGGCCTCCACGCAAGACCTGGAAATGCTAGCTGCTGGGTGCTCTGGGGTATTTGCATTGAAACTTCAATCGCTACTGGAAGTGATTAAGTGGTGACAGAACTGAGTCAGTGAGATGGGTTCTTCCTTCGCCCCCTTTCCTCCTGATTTTCATCAACTTGCCTTAGGTGTAGTTGAGGTTTCATTTGGCAAGAAAGGTCAGAGTGGAACTCCACTCAGAAATATGCCCAGCCAGCATTCTCCGACCTCTGGTACTTGGACCATATCCCAGGTCATTTTCTCATTTTAAGGGATCATTACAGAACCTGAAACTGAATATCCTGCGTGTGTTTCCCAACTCAGAGTGGACTCTCAGTCTCATTCATTCATTTGCATTATAAAACCCTATTATTCTCTAGGACCTGTGCCAGTGGCTAAAGACACACAGAGGAATCAGTTACGGTCTCTGCCTCAAAGAGCTCCTCACTTAGGGGTCTCTGCCTCAAAGAGCTCCTTGCTTAGGTGGACAGGGAAACAAATAAGCACATGTAAGACAGGATGGTAAAACGAACCACAGAGTGTGATGTGACCTCAGATCAGAGGCCTCAACTCCAAACGTGGTAGGGAACAAACATCTAGAGCTTATATCCTACTTAGCTATTTGCACCCCCACCCCGCCCCACCAGGCCAGTACTGTTTATTCTGTCATTTCATGTCCCAGTAACCAGTAGCACACTTTTGAAAGTGGCTAGAAACAAAGCTATGCTCAGAATAAAACTAACTTCCAGGCTGGGATTAAATCAACCTTCCACAGCAGACTACCTGTTCATTTTTGCTTCTGTGTGTGATCCTAGATGGCAAAGCTGACTCTGAAAACAATTTGTCACTAGTCTTTGAGTTAATGACAAATAATGTGCTTGCCTTAGTCCAGAGCTTCTCAAACTCAACATGCATTCGAATGGCCAGAAGCACACTTTGACAAGCATTTTGAATAAAATGTTATTTTATTTATTTAGGGATGGCTAGCACTCTCTGCCATTCTCTCTCTATACCAGTGCAAACCAGGAGAAGTGTTTCAGCAGCTGCTCGTGAGGATGACCCAGCACAAAGCAACGAAATGTCAGTTGAGCACTGACATTAAAATAGGGGCCAAGGCCAACACACCTGCCATCTAACCAGGTAAGTGTAATAACAAGGGAGACAGCTGATGCAATACAAGGTCAAAGGCATAATCATCTGAGTTCTAAGAAAGATACAAAAATCAAGAAGAAAAGCCATTTGAAGGGTAATTTGCTAATTAAGATGAAAAGCTGGTTTTTAAATTAGCTTATTTGTACCTTTGTATGGGGTTGCTATAGTGTGTAGGAGGGGCCCTGACTCGGGGAAGGAGAGGGGAGAGAGCTGCTTCCCTATGACAAAGTCCCCAGTATGTCCTTATTGGAATATGAGAAGCCTCAACAAACACTTGACTAAAATGTATCAGGAGAAACCTAAATAAAGAGTAACTTCTCCTGAAATATTGCCATCACTGATATTTGCTAATTTAAAATTTTTATTGTGTATAAACTATATGGAAAATATTCAGCTATTTAAAAGTAAGTTTTAAGAAAACTTTCAAGTTGTCATATTTTCATTTTGTACAATATTTAATTAAAGTGTTATTTAACTGATCTATGATAATATATATTATGGAATAAAATAATAGAGTGCATTTATTTATTAAGTATATATTCATAGTGTGTACCAGACACTATTTTAAGTGATTTATAAATATTAACTCCTGCAATCCTCAAACAACCCTGTGAGGTAGGTACTATTATTACTTTAATATTTTTTAATAAGGAAGCTGGAGCACAGCCAAGTTAAGAAATTCAGCCCAGTCATACAGCCAGGCTAGTGTGGGCTCAGGTCCACATTCCCAACCTGTGGTGTCATATGGCTTCCAAGCATGCATGGGAATTCCCACTAACAAAAATGATTTCAGCCATCAATTCTGACTCTGTTTCTTATACCTTTGTTACTAATATCCTACCAAACTTGGATATATACTACCAAGGATAGTTTGAATTTCTAATGTGTTGGGTTAACGAATGTCTCACAGCAACTACCGTGGTGCCAGAAAATTTATACACATTTTAAGAGATGTTATCTATGTATTACTTTTTGAAGTTGAATTGAATTACAATAGCAATGTGTAGGATGACATTTGCTCAAAAGATGACATTAATCAAACAAATTCTGATGTCACCATGGGACAGGCAGGACAGTCAAAGAAAATGGCAGAAGCACAGTTGTCGTTTGAGGAACGCAAGACCAGTTTGAAGTGGTATTTGAAATTCGAGAACTTTGTTTGAGTTTCCCCCACGTTCTCCTGACTTAACACCCTTTGACTTCTACCTAAGGGGACCTTAAAGGATGTGGCGTACCGTAGAAAACCGGCTATACTGGTGGTACTTTGGGAAGAAACTGAAAGGGCATGTGCAGCGATACAAATGGACACTTTGGTCAGCGTTGCGAAAGCAGTAGTTCACCGTAACCAGAGTGTCTGGATGCTGATGGTAACCACTCTGAGCACCTCTTGTAATTGCAGACGTCAAATGTGACATATTTTTTGTTATCGGTATATATTGAATATTACAATTTCAATACAGTTTTTTTCCTTTCTTAAAATGTGTGTACATTTTTTGGCACCCTCTATATAATAACGCAGAGAATGCAAGATGAAAGATTTTAGGAAACTAAACAATAGTGTGGGACAGAGGCAGATCTGTACCTGAATCCTAATTCACCTCCTCTGAATGTTGATGTTAAGTTTCATTTCATGCTAAATAAAAGGAAGTGAAGTGTGTCTCTCCTTCTAGGAGTTTCCAGTTGTGTGGGCCATGTTAGCTTCTGACTGAGGCTAGGTGTACCCCAAAGTAACCACATTAAACATTTTGGACAGACTTTCTACAAGTATATAGTATTTTAATATTCATCTCCAGGGAAGTCCAAAATAAATAAGCAAATGTAGGACTAATGAATGAGCTTCTTTGAGGTGAAATCTTCTAGAGATGGTTCGATTTTAAGTTTATTTTTTAAAGATCTCCTTTGAGTCCTTCCCACCCCCATAACTGGGAAGCAACTTCCCAGGGCAGGACCTCGCCGCGTGGCCCATCGCCTGTTGCCAAGGCGGGCAGCTGAGGCTCCACAGACCTTTCTGTGTATTAGCACTTAATTCAGTTCTGTTCCACAAAACAAACAAAAAACCTTTGGTTTGAAGAAGCTAAGCCTTAGATATATAAATATATAAATAGCACAAAATTTACAAGTCAAACGGAGTAGAAAGCATTCACCTCTTTGAGGCTAGAACTAGGAATCTGTCTAGGGTGTAAGCAGTCCATCCGGGGTCTGAAGTGCAGCCCTCCACCCACAGCACCTCAAGAGGGGATGGGCAAGGTTAAATCTCAGTGAGAATTCCAGATTTGGTTTTATTTTTTTTCTTTTTTCTTTTTAATTCATTTTTATTGTTAGACTTATTGGGGTGACATCTGTTAGCAAGGATTACCTAGGTTTCAGGCATACAATTCTACAAAAAGGGTCTTTCAATGCAGGAGCTTGATGGGGATTGGGGAAATTCCATCCTATAGCATTGTGGCGTTGAAAACAGCAAGATGAGGATTTCAAGACAAGGGGTTTGAAGCCACTCAGGCAGGAACCGTCTGTCGATGTTTCCTATTAAAGAGTTGATTGGTCTTTGGGGAAATTTCTGTAATGAACAATCAAATTTTTTGCCTGAGCAAGAGTGTCTTGAAATAGTAGTTATTGTAGTGAACAATGGAAGAACAAAGTCATGTTAATATAGTCAGTAAACTAGCGGGCAGGAGGGGGGATTTTTGGCCTCAGTCTGATTAGTCATTAGGCCTAGAGTAAGGTCCTGAGGCAGATGAGGACATGACAGGCCCATTTTAATAAATTAAAAAGATTAAAAATTCGGGACTTAAATCAATGGGGGGATTGCTGGGGGGGCTGACAGGGAGTTTACAGAGGAAACTGTACACAGGGAGCACAGAGGAAGGGAGGGAGGATCAAAAACAAGTTTGACCTGTTACATAATTTCACCCATAATTGACGAGCCTTAGCTTCAATCGCTATTATAAAGCTGTTAGTTCACATCACACATTCACAGTGCACAGGACCACATAATCCAGCTGCATGTGAAAAATAACAGTAGGTATCATTTCTCAAACAGTGGCTATATGCCAGGCATTTTACATAAATAATCACTATGTAGGTGGGCATTATTATCCCCATTTGACCGATGAGGAAACTGATGTTCAGAGAGGTTTAGTCATTTGTCTGAGGTGACACAGCCACGAAAAGTGGCTGTACTGGGATTCAAACCCTACCACTTCTGCCTCCAAAGCTCTTTTTCATCAGGTCAGTCAGGGTGAGCCTCTCACTTACTGAAGATGTCTGAAACTCCTCAACAGCTGACATTTTCCACAGTAGCTGTTTGTTGACCTTAAGTCCCTCTGGCTGTCACGTAAACCCATTTTACTCTGAGAGACCATTTTCTATTACTTCTACTTCATAAAGTTTCCTATCAGAAAAGTCAGAGAGGCACCTCATAGGAGTGTTTGAAAAGTAACTGAAAGAATTGCTGGAAATGCATAGGGAACTCAGTTTCCTATAAACTCACTGCACAGCCGTGGACACGTCTCAGCACGCCGGGCTTGGGTGGGTGACAGGCCTCTGGTCATTAGCAGAGGGGCTCCAGACACCTCTGGTTCCAGCTCAGGGACTGTCGCAGTGGGGTGGGGAGGGTTCCCGAGAGCAACTGTTAGGAATCCACCAGCAAAGGAGAAAGAAAACTCTGCTTTGGAGTGTCCTGGGAAGCTTTGTTCAAGGTAATTTGTGATTAGGTTTAGCCCACATTTCAGCTGTTGCTCTGGGGTGGGAATGGGTACAGCAAGCACCTATGTAGCCTGGGGGAGGTTGCTTCAAGGGACACTATTCAAAGGACCAGTAGGTACCACCCCTGGTGGCTTCATGACTGGGCTGGCCAGACGTCCCATTTTAAATGGGACAGAAAGCAACAGTACTGTCCTGTTTCAAATGGTATGTGTGCTCAGCCTCCTGACACCCTGAATTTACCCTAGTGAACCTAGGCCAACCATACATACCATTTGAATTGGGACAGTACTATAGTTTTCTGTCCCATTTGAAATGGGATGTCTGGTCAACCTACAAGTAATGGACAGAGGCAGCTTGCAGAGTGACTGCCCAGCCATTTGAAGTTCAGACTAACCTGGGTCCCCCTCTGGGCCCTAACTGTGTGACCCTGGGTTAGCTGCTTACCCTCTTTGTTTCTCACTTTCTCAGCTATAAAGAGAGTGAGGCAACTGCCCTACAGAGTTTCTGTGATGCTTAACTGTCACCAGTGTGTCTTGTAAAGCTTGGGCAAAGTGCCCCACACATAGTAGGGCTCAGTAGATGACAGCTCCAGCTATTAGGATTGCTATTTTTCATACTGTTAAGAGACAACCTCTCTTTGGCCTTGCGGTCCCTTCCAAGCAGCCCTCCTCCTTCCTCTGCCACTCAGGGTTATCCAGGACCTGAGGAACCAGATCCTCTAAGGACAAACTGGGGTATCCAGATGTCCCTAGTGTGCTTCCTGACCTTGTTCTTTGCCCCAGGACTCCACCCTCACCCAGCCCATCTTGGCCACAGGACATGGTTCTCTGGTGGGAGGACCTGATGGATGTGGGGAGCCCATTCAGTGCAGATCTGACCCATAGGAGCTGCCAGGGCCTGGACACAGAGGGACAATTGATGAAGTACCTGACCAGAGACGGGGAGGTTGTTATGGTCTCAGGCCTGAGTGCAAGCCTGGAGGCTCCTGACCTCTGGTAGGCCTGTGAAGCCGTGGAAGACAAGACCTCTGCTCCTGCAGTCAGCCGTGAGCCAGGCTGCAGGCTGCTCAGGGGCTGAGTCTCAGTGGAACAAAACCTGTTTACAGAGTGTGACGAATGCCCCTTTCCTTGCCAACTGGTCAGGCACACCCTCGGGCCATCCAGGTAATCCCACCCTACCTCACTGTAAGGAAAGTGAACTTTTATTGTGGAGACCGTTCCTTTCCTTCTACCAGCCCACTTGTGGGAAGGAGACAGCCCTGGCTCCTACAGCAGCATTAACTGTGAGAGAATGAGGAAAGGAGGAGGTCTGTATACTCACAAGTACACCCTCCATATGCTATTAAGTGGAAGATAGAGCGTTTGCGTAGTATAATCCTATCGATAAACAAACAAACCAAAAAAAGCTACACTAAAATGTTCTGCTCACCAAGATACTTAGTTATGAGCAAAAGTAACTAATTCTGGATAATTTAGGCAGAGAAGACATTTGTGAGAAAGATTTGGGGAAGCTCTCCGGGGGGTTGGAGAGCCAGAGAGAAGAGCTGGTGAGTCATCATGGCAGCCTGGGCTGTTCCGTTGGGGCTGGAATGGATTCCACACAATCCCTCCCATTATCAGCCTCGGGTTCAAGGTCTGGGCAGACAGGTGTAATTGCTGGAACCTCAGTCATGTGCCCATGCAAGGGAGGCTGAGAACCTGAGTGCCTGGCATGTTTTCGCTTCAATTAGGGCATCCCCAAAATATCAGAAGTACATTCAGATGATAAATTTGAGTGACAAACATCCCAAGATGTTATTAGTGGTTGAATTAAAAGTTGTTGTTGTTTTTTTTCTCCGTAACTTATTATGGAGAATTTTAAACAGATACCAATGTAGAAAAAAATATTAAAATGAACCCCCATCTCCAGTTTCAGCTCATGGCAATTTTGTTTCATTTACACTTCTGTGTCTTCCCTCATCTTATTTCTAAGTAAACTCCAGTCATCATACCTATAAATTCATCCTTAAATATTTTAGCACTTATCCTTAAAAGATAAGGACTACATTTTATTTATTTTTTTAAATTCATTTTTATTGTTAGACTTATTGGGGTGACATCTGTTAGCAAGGATTACATAGGTTTCAGGCATACAGTTCTACAGTGCATTGTCA
>PVJL010015191.1:0-25249 GCA_004026885.1 Lyroderma lyra | reverse complement strand
GGTGGGGCTGGGGGTGAAGTGCCTGCAGCCTGAGGGGGCGGAGGAAGTGGAGAAGGGCCAGGCCTGGCATCCGCCCTCAGGGAGCTCACCGCCCAGCCGAGCCGGGCACAGGTGCACGGAGGGCCCTGCATTCTGACCGGGCCCTGGAGTCGGGGTTCCCCAGGTGGGGGATGGGCGGCATTCCAGATGGAGGGGAGAGCAGTAGGCACGCGTGAAAATCCGTTCAGGCCTGGCCCCTCTCCTGGGAGAAGGGACAGGTATGTTTGCATGGGGCAATCTGCCTGGGGCTGATGAGTGCACAGCCCCTCCAAACTCCTTTCATTTTATTTGTATTCTTTTAAAACGCTAATGCAAGTCACATAAGGGCCATCTCCAGGGGGGTCTCCGTGGGCCCCCAGCAGCGAGTCCTTCCCGTGGACGTGAAGAACTTTCCCACCACCCGGGGAAAGAGCAGGTGGTTGTACTGCAGACCCTTGGAGGTGAGGAATGGGGGCGTGCCCAGCGTGAGAGGGGCGGTGGAGGGGCGGGTTTGGGCAGGGGTGGTGGCAGGCCTCCTGTGGGAAGCCTGGGTTTGTCTCAGGGGTGGCTGGGGCCTTAGAGGACCTTGAGCCTGACTGGCCAGGGTCAGTTCTGCCTTTTACAAAGAGCTCCTCCCCCGCCCCCAAACAAGACGTTCCCTGAGGCCACGGGGAGCATGGCAGGGTGTGTGCTTGTCCTGAGGTAGCACTCCCCTATTCCTACTCCACAGGGCACAGCGCATGTCCTCTGACTCCACTTGGGGCCCCCTTTCAGCCGCACCTCTGCACCCAGTCCCCAGCACTCAGCTCTCCTCATGGGGCAGCTCCCTCCCTGAGCCTGTGTCATCTGGATGTGCCCCGGCTTCTTGGGGGGAGGGAGGGGGCTCTGCTCTCCCCTACACCTTCCCCAAATCAAATCCAACTCCCAGAGGGCCACGGCAGCCACGGGCCACGTGTGGTTCTCGAGCCCCGGGCGTGTGTGCTCTGAGTGCAAAATACACGTGGAGCTCTGAGGACTGAGCATGAAAAAAAAGATAAAATGTCTCAGTAACTTTTTGATATCGATTACTTATTGAAACAATAATATTTTGGATGTATGGCGTTAAATAAAATATATTACTCAGCCCCGCTTGTGTCTTCTTACTTCGTGAAAACCGTGGCCACCGGGAAACGTGCAGGTACGGAGGTGCCGCGCGCTGTGCTTCTAGACGGCCTGCTCCAGGCGAATGCGGACTGAAGCGCCGGCCCCTCGCAGGCACTCAGACACGTGACTGTCTCCCCCGGGCCTCTCCCACTGTCAGCCTTATTTCCTGCTCTCCGGCTCCCTCCTCCAGCCTCTCTGGCCCTAAGCAATGCACCTCTGCCCTGGGCCTGCACGTTGCTCCCTGCTCCCAGTGGACAGAACAGCTCTGCATGGTCGTTATAGGAGTTTCCCGCCCTGCGTGGATTGAGAGAGTCTTTATCCACGCAAACGGCGTCTCTTCCTGGGTGGGGGGTGAGTATTGTACCACCAAGAAGGTGAAGGTCTCTCCTTTCTTGCACTCACCTAGCCCAAGCCCACACACCCCCAGTTAGTGACCAAATATTGCCACAGCCGCTGTGGTTAAAAACATTAAAATCTTTTTTCTGTTAGGATACTTTTGAACCCAATGCACTTTTGTTTGGGATCAAATTCTACAAACTGTTTTTTGACTTGCTTTTTGTCCTGTAATAGAGAGCGAGGTATGCTCCTCTACATAGGTATGGTGTATTTTTTGTCTAAAAAACGAGGTTACCTCTAAGGGGAAGGAGGGAACTAGGGTAGAGAGGACAGGGATAGAAGCTGGATTTCCTTGACTTTATCTTGTTTTGGAGATTCGATTTTGGAATCATGTAAATAGTTTACATAATCATACGTTTAATAACTGCAACAGATGAAAACATATCGAATATACTTATTCAAATATATTTGAATTCATAAGTTTATAACAATTAAAGAAAGTCCTTATTAGTCACCTTTGGAGGCTGCTGGGGAATGATCTCATTAATTTTTTTTTTTTTTCTTTTTGGTATGTGGGTAGCTCCCTGACTGGGAATCGAACCTGGGCCGCAGCGCTGACAGCGCCGAAGCCTTAGCCACTACTCCCCGATCTCATTAATTTGAAAAACTGATAAATAAAAGGAAATGATTGTCTTTGACTTTGTTATAAGAACTTGCTTTAGTGGAACCACACTGTAGATGTGTGTGTGCGGGGAAAGAGGCACGATTCTCTTTATAGAAGTATTGCAGGGTATAAATAAGGAATGGTGCGATTAGAGTGTAACCCCTAATGAATGAGTGGATTTGGGTATTGATCATCAACGGCTGCTAAAGTCACCAGAACAGAAACAGCACGTCTCTCCAGCGCCACCTAGGAATTGCCCCGGCTGAGGAGGCGGAGGAAACCCTGAACTTGATCAAGACTTTGGATCTGACTAGCAAGTTTCAGGTAAGACAGAGGACAGAGGAGCATGTTCAATGACACCACAGGGATGCAACCAGCTGAGTCCAGATGGAAAACGTACAGCTCAGTGATCTTTTCTACAGCGAATACACGGTGGGAGGGGGCAGGGAAGAGGTGGAGGTAGCTCCTGCAGTTTGGAAGACGTAAGTACTCACTCGGAAGGTACAGCTTAAGATACAACTCACAGTTGCTTTGTGTGGATTGTATATGGATTTAATTTTTTTTTTTAATTTAGTCTCCATAGGAGACTGTCAAAAATTGCCAATGCTGGCGGGGTATTGGGAAAAGTTTTCAATTAGCAATAATCGCACCTTGGATAAACCTCATTGGCTATGATACTGCACTGTGCAAAGCTTACATTTTTTTAAAATTGTCATTTATAAGACAGAAATGCGAACACTGACCAGAGATTTAATTATATTAAGGGTGATACTGTGATATAATAAGAAATATTTATTTGATCTCTGCCCCTCGTTTCTGGCATAGGGCTCCTAAAATCCTTGTAATTTTCTGAGTGATAGGGGTGCTGGGAGCATCTTTTATTGTAATATTTGGTCTTCATCCTGGCTTCTTGACATTCCTCAAGAAAGAGCCTCTAAGATCCTTAGGATCTCTGAAGTGATCAGCGTGTCTTTTTGTATGCTGGTGAAGGGGGCCCCTAGATAGCTTCAGGGGAACCAACCACTGATTAGAGAATTGGAACTTTCAATCCCACCTGAATCATCTCCTGGGGCAGAGAGAGGGGCTGGAGATCGCATGAGCCATGAGTGGCCAATGATTTAATCAATCATACCTACCTAATGGGACCTCCCATTATGTAGTGTATTTTGGGGTGGCACATCCTGCTCCCCTTCCATCTCAAGGTTTTACTTAAACGTCTCCTTTGCACCGAGGCCCTTCTTGATCACTCTTTTAAATTGCAACCCCTGGCCCAGCCCTTCCACACTTTGTTTCCCCTGAATTACTACTCCCTTTGCCCCCAGAGCACCTTCTCGTACACCATGTAATTCACTCACTTATTAGGGCCGTGAGTTAACGTCTGTCCCTCGCTGGAACCTAACACTACTCTCATATTTAGTGATTGTATCCCAAATCATTTAGCACAGGGCCTGGCGCATAGTAGTGGCTCAGTAAACACTAATGCTAGTCAAATGCATGTGTTAAAATGCTTCCCTTATTGCAAAGTCTGTACGCATGTAAGCTGTTGCTGCTGCTCTTGCTTTGATTAATTTATTCTTTCTAAGTTGCCTGATGGACAGCTTCACCGGGAAGTCCTCGTCTTCTGTTGGCCTGACTCGCCCGGCTCTGCAAGCGGTCCTTCCGTTACCGCCGGCATCCTTCCTCCTCCTCTTTCCCCAGCACCTTCTCTTTTGCCCCCATTTACCCCGTTCCCTCCTGTCCCCTGCTGCTATATTGCTCTTCCTGCAGAGACCCCTGGTCAAGCTGTGCTCAAAGACCTTTGTTGGCTCCCTATCGCCTAAGGATTTAAATTCAAACTCCCTAGATTGGCGCTCAAATACGTGCCTGTTAGGCTCCCAAATGACCCTTCCCTCCCGTCCTTACATCCGACCCAGGCTTGGGACAAATTGGGTCGCTTAGCACGGATGTTCTCCTGCCTGTGTGTCTTGGCTCAGGGTGGTCCCTCCACCTGGAGCACCTTCTTTCATCTTGGCTTGCCCCAATCCTACCTGCCCCTTAAGGCCCATCACTCGCAAGCCTTTCCCCAGCCTCCTCTAGCACGTGTTCCTCCACTTTTTGGAACCGTTTCCATGACCTATTCTGGTGGGTATCTGGTGCTGAGGTGCGTTTTGGACCTTGTCATTTGGTGCCCACCCTGCCGGACCGAAAGCTCCTTCCGGGCCTTGTCCTTTCCATTTTCCCCGCAGCCCTAGCACACTGACCGCCTTTCACTCCTTGGAATTCCTGCCGGACACACAAGCTGCACTTCCGTCTGTGGCCACAAGATGGCAGCATAGACCGGACTTCGGGATCCAGGTGAGGCTCCCACATCCCTCCCACTTTGCCCGTGACCAAGGTTCCCGCCAAAAAGGTAACCGGGTCCCCTCGAGGTGTGTGGAGGAGGGTCCTCTTTCTAGGGTGGGGGCGCCAGTTGGCGGCTTGTATCGAGTGTGTGCGTGTGGTTCCTGAGCCGCAACCGCCTTAGGTCTCCTCTGTGGTCCGTTTTCCAAGAGAGCTAAGCTAGGTGGGTTAGGAGCACTGGTCAGGGAGTTGGCAGGTTTGGGACCTGCTTCTGCACTGCTGCCTTGGGCAAGTGTCGTGGGTGGACCAGGAAAGGGCCATCAGAGAGTCAGGCTGGGGCACTTGTCCGTGAATATTCATCTTCCTGTCCTCTCCCAGAACCCTCTGCGGTTTTCCTGAAGGCAAAATGATGGTTGTACTAATGATCTGGCAGCGCTTTGTTCTCACCCTTTTCTGCGGTTCTGAATCGCCCAGAAGAGGGGCGAGATGGCCCTGCCCCCATTTCAAAGCCCACTTATCCCCCTAATTGAGGCAGGAGGGGCTGCATCCCGGCAGATGAAAAACACCAGGTGTCCTGAAGTTCCTGCCCTGGGGCCTTGAGGGAGCGCTTTACAGCCCGGCTGCAGCTGCCCACCTGTGGTGGGCGGGGCCACACTTCCTGGGTGGCGGAAGACTAAGGTAACAGGGCCTGACGAATTACAGGTGCCCAATGGGTGGCGGCAATAATAATAATAGTAGTAATGATAATAATAGTAATGATGATGATGATGATGATGAAGTCCCTTCCTGCTCCAACATTTGGCGATTCTAACTTTATTTTGAGAGCAAGGAAGAAATGGTGGGGATATAGGAATGCCTGAAGTGTTTGCCAAGGGAGCAGGAGAGGAGAGAGACGAGGGACAAAGATGCCCTGGAGGGTCAGGGTCGGCCTAGGGCTCCCTTGGACGAGGGCAGGTGTGGAGAAGGGGCGGGCCTGCCCCTAGGTTGGGCCATTCTCCCTCCTGGGCCTCTAGGGACGGGGAGGCCCATTGCGGGCAGCGCCTGCCCAGCAGAGGGCGCCATAAGCACTGCAGGGCTCGGTCGGGTTTCCTCCAGCTCCTGCCCCACCGGATTTGCCTTCCAGAGGTGTGGCCTCAGCACGTTCACCTGGGATGCGACGCGGGTGCGGGTACTGCTGGCTAGGTTGGGGCATGTGGGTTTTGTCACCGTTTGCAATTGTTGGCCTGTGCTCCTAGTGGCAATCGTGGGTTTGCCTGTAATCTAAGCAAATGTCAGTCACTGTACTGGGAGGAGCATACCCTGATAAACAACACCCACCGTGCAAGTGTCCGAGGTCAGCCCAGGGTGCTGGGGGAGCACTGAGGAGTCCAGTGCTCCCCACCGCCATCCCTCTCACTGTCACCAACCCTGAGGTGAACAGGGTTATGTGTCTTTTACGAAGGAGAGACTTGAGGTTCAGAGGGGTTAAGTACTGGGCCCAAGGTCACACAGCCAGTAAAAGGATGAACTAGGATTTGCACCCAGAGTTTGGTTCCAGAATGCCCTCCTATGGGCCCTGAGGCTACTTCTGCCAGGGAACAGCCAGTGAGGCTGTGATGGGGCAGGGGCTGTTGTAGGGGCAGGGGCTGTTGTAGGGGCAGGGAAATGACTCCACCTGTGCATGCCCCGAGGGGGACAGGAACCTGTGGCTAGAGGAGGTTACAAAGTGGCTGACTCCATTCCAGAATGGGGAAGAAGTTTCCATCACCCAGAGCTGCCCAGTCATAGGATGGGGAACCTAAGGAGCAGACATGCCTGCCTCTCCCCAGACCTTGCAATGGCCCCTGCTGAACCTGGCAGCTCACCCAGCGTTGGAGGCTCTGCCTGGCACAGCCCCTTCCCACTTCAGCCTCATCTTGTCCCCTCTCCCGGGCGCCCTCTGTGTTCCTGCCTCTCAGCCCCTCTTTCAGCAACTTGCTGGGCACACTCCTCACCTCTGGGCCTCTGCACATGCACACTCCCTCTCGGTCTGGCTAACTCACCCATTCTTCAGGCCACCTGAAGCCTTCCCTGATGCCCAGCAAGGTCAGGTCGCCTTGCGTGCTGCTCGTTTGGGCTCCTCTGCTCCTTCCTGCAATTGTTAGGTAATGGTCTCTCCCACTAGACTGTCAGCTCCGTGTGGCACCCCGTCAGTTCTCAGGTGCTCCTCCAGCATCCAGCAGTCCTGCACATGGCTTGCTTGGTGCCGAAGGAAAGTTTGTTGAAAGAATGAGTGAGTCCTGAATGTCAGTAAGAAACAATGAAGGAAGCATTCAATGCGAAATGCATGGTGGTGGTGGTAGTTGGGGGGGCGGACATGGGTCAGCAGACTGCCAAGTTCCCTCCTATCACTCTGGCCACAGCTCATGTCCTTTGCTCAACTCCCCAGGAATTGGACATTCAGAGCATCTAACTCAGGCACGTCCAACCTGTTGGCCCAGGACGGCTTTGAATGCGGCCCAACACAAATTCTTAAAACATTATGAGATTTTTTTGGTGACCTTTTTTCCAGCTCATCAGCTATTGTTAATGTTAGCGTATTTTATGTGTGGCCCAAGACAACTCTTCTTCCAATGTGGCTCTAAAGGTTGGGAAGCCAAAGGGTTGGACCCTGCTAATGTAACTCCTGCTAGGCACCCAGCTGGGCACTGTCAAATGTTTTCTCACCCATCAAATAACAAGCAGGGACAAGGTGAAGCATTTTCAGTGGACACTAGCTTGGAAACGTCAATCTCTGCCTAGACTCGTTTATGCGTTGGTTTGGGCCATTGCCACACCTGGCGGCCGCGACCCTGCCCTTTCTCCAGCTCCACCCTGTTTGGACCCCTGGCAGAGCTTCTGGAGGCGACCACTAGGTGGCGGCAGAAGCTAAGAATCGGGGCCAGAGCGCATGTGCCCGCTCCTGGCCGCCGGCAGGGGGCGCTGTCGCGCTGCCAGGTGTGCGTGTGAGGTGGGTCAGGTTCAGCAGCCGGGCTAGGAAGGCGGGGTCAGCCCCAGCGCAGTGTGGCGTGGATTTGAAACGTGGCTCCCTCCTTCTTTGTCATTTGTACAGTGTGGTCTTTGCAGGCTAACGTTTTCTATAAAAGGCCAGGTGGTAAGTGTTTTAGGTATTTGTGGCCATGTGGTCATCTGTCCTTGAAGTGTGAAGCCACCCGTGGGCAAATGGGCATGGCCATGTTCCAATAAATCTTTATTTGTAGACCCTGAAATTCGAATTTCACGCAATTTTCCCATATTATGAAATATTGTGTTTTTCTTTTTTACTTTAAAAAACCAAAAAACAAACAACCCCTGCCGCCCCCCCCCCCACAACAAACCAAAAAACAACTTAAAATTTAAAAAACATTCTTAGCTCTTGGGCAGGGCGACCCCTGACATAGATAAAGTCGCAAACCAATGCCTGCCGCACAGTAGGTGCTCAGTGAGCCACCCGGGCCGGGCTCCGTGAACCCGTCTCCAGCAGCCCTTGGCCCCTGACTCGCACAGGAGTACTCAGTGAAGGGAGCCTGCCATCTCTCCTGGGCTGTGCACCGGACTGCACTCTGACACCCCAGTGCCTCCCTCCCAGTGACACCCTTGTCCTTTTCATCTTCCGAGGCCCCGTCTCCTTGGTCTCTTTGTAAAAGTTCAGCTGCAGCGAGGTATTGAGGCATTCACCTGTTTTGAGGGCCGAGTTCACGAGTTTTGACGCGTGTACGAGTGTGGACCTGAGGAACCACCACCACCAAGATCGAGAACGTTTCCTTCCCACCGAAAGCTTTGCCCGTGCCCTTTCCTAGTCAACCTTGGCTTGAAACAAGGAGCCTCCCGATTGTCAAGGGCTTGCAATGGGCCAGGCTCCACAGAGGCACTGGACCAGTTGTGTCTCTGTGAAGCCTTCGGAAGCCGGTGGTGGTGGGCAGTCTTGTTATCAGGGCACCTTTCAGCTCAGGGCCCCAAGCTGTCGTGAGTAAGGGGCAGAGGTGAGATTGGACCCTGGTGAGCTGGCTCCCAGGTGCACTGTGTACACACCTCCTGTACCAGCAGCAATGATGATCCCCGGGAGATGGTCGGAAATGCAGAGGCTCAGGCCGCGCCCAGAATGACTGAGTCCTCAAGTCTTGTGCGTGTCCCCCTCTGGGCCAGACTGTGAGATCCTGAAGGGTGGGGGGCCCCTCAGGACCCCCAGTGAATGGAAGTTGAATGAGTAGGTGAGAGGCTGGAGTTTCGAGGTGAGTTGGGGAGTGGGGGCTGTGTATCTCAGGAACTGGTGGGAGGGGTGAGGCCCACCGGCAGCGGGTGGTGCGCTGGTCTCTCCACTTGATGTTTAGAGGTCTGGCTCTCCACTCACTCATCATTTGCACATATTTGCATGTGATTAGCATATCTCTCTGGTGCCTTTTCTATCCTGTCTTACGTGGGAAGGAGCAGGCTGGATTTGGGGGAAGTAGACAGAACAGGACTGGGGTGTTGGGGGAGGTCTTGGGCTGCAGATGCAAGCCTGGGTCCTCCCTGGGGACCATCCTGGGAGCAGGTCTGGAGTGAAGCCCTGACCCTCTTTGGGTGTGCAGGAGGTCCTGGTACGTCCTTCAAACTCTGGACACTTGCAGTGGGAGCAGAGCTGGGGGCTGGGCTCCCCGAGTCCCCCCATCTGGATTCTCCAGGCAGTGAGAGAATCTTGCAGACGCAATGTGGAGCAAGAAGATATAAAATAAGCCATATCACATGAGTCCAGTTAAATAAAGTTCAAAAGTGTGTCAAGTGGATCTGTGTTGCCAGAAGTATGGCGACCCCTGGGGAGGGGGTGCTGGGGGGCTCTGGGAGGTGCTGAGATTGTTTTGTGATCCGGGTACTGGTGACATGGGTGCGTTCACTCTGTGAAAATTCATCAAGTTGTATGGGGATGATTTGTGCATTTTTCTGTGTACAAATACAAAGCTGAATAAAGATCAGATTTAAATTTCAAGAAGGGTCATGCATATTCTACTGCCAAGAGACCCTCCGGGTCGCCCCCCACCCTCGGGTCGTCCCCCACCCTCCACACCATGCCCCTGTAAGGCCCAGGCTGCTCTGCCTCTTCTCTCATGGGGTCGTGAGCTACTTGAGGGCAGGCCCAGGTCCTGTTCATCCGGAGTCCCCTGGCATGTGACCGGGCACAGAGCAGAAAACATGGGTGACTCCTAACACAAGAGGCCCAGGGGCACCAAAACCCTAGATAGGGGTGCTTCTTATCACCTGTCCCCCACCCCCAGAAAGACAGCACTGAAACACCTGCCTAGGCCCACGTCTAGAAGTAGGCTGAGGGGGTCCTGGGTGGGTGTGGGTGTGGGGGGCTGCTGACAGTCCGGGTCCTCAGTGCCCTGGCCTTGCCTTGTGTGTTCACCCCTGACCCAGAGGCCGCCTGGGCCCCCGCTGAGTCCCCTGCGGACTCCCGAGGCTGAGGCCTCTCGGGCCTGGGCCCTGTGCTGCGCCTGCTCTGACCTGCCCGGCCCTGAGTCTGACTCACCCCTGCCCTCCCTGCTGCCCGAGTGAGTCACAGGGATCTGCAAGCAGGCACAGAGCCCCCTCCCCACTATCTGGAACTTGTCCTGGAGGACTCTGGGTGGTGGCCTTGCTGCTCTGGCCTCAGTTTCCCTTTTCTGTAGAGCGGGAGAACAATTTTAGCTGCTCTTTGGTCAGACAAGTTGGAGGGTGTGGGGGGACCTTGGGACCCAGAAGTATGGGGAGCAGAGGCCTGCTGGGTGGGGGCACAGTTAGTGAGGGGCTACGTGGCCCATGCCCCTCGGCAGGGCTGGAGTCTGCACTGTGGGCAGGTGGCGGGGGCAGTATGTGCTGCTGTTGCAGTATTTCCCGGGGAGTGGGGGATCGTGCTGAGGAGTACGGCAGAGTCAGGGGCCTGGGTTTTGGCCTGACTCGATCCTGTCTGCAGGCCTGTTCCTCATCTGAGCCTCAGTTTACTCTGTTGTCATTGGGTTCGGTGGGCCCTCAGGCTCCTCAGGCCCCGGGGGCTCTGAGGCCCTCTCCCCTCTCTGATCTGTGTGGCCTGCCTGAGGTGAAATTTTGGAATCAGTTTCTAAATCTCAAGAGGCTGAGGAGGCTTCCCAGTCAAGCCCAGAGTGCCAGCCTCCTGGGTACAGAACGAGACCTGGCCATTTTGGGAGCCCGCATCTCCAGGCAGCAAACTGGGGCAGCTGCTTGGGAAGGGGCCTTCCTTCCCTGGGGGTGGGGGCAGTATCCCCCCTCGGGGGCCTGTCCTGCGGGCAGCTGAGTGTGTGGCCTGCTGGCACTCTGCTCCCAGCCAGGCCAGCCTCCATGCACGCCCCCCAGGAGCTCAGTGGCCCAGCGGCCCAGGAGCTTGCATGGGCAGGCCTCTCCTCTCTTATGTTTTGCCAACTTAAGGCTTTGGCGGGCAGGTCTGGATTGGACTGGCATTAGCTCATGTGTTTATCCAAAGCGGAGGCCTAGGCCTTGGATTTCCGGGGGGATGTCCAGAGCCTCAGTTGGGGTTAAGAGATAGTGTTTGCTGGTGGGAAGATGCGTCCCTCCCTCCCAGGACCAGGCCTTTCTCTCCCTGCTGTGACGGCCCCACTGTCTCTGCCCAGCCACAAGACCAGCTCCACGCTCGTCTGCCGGTCTCTTGTCATCACCTTCAGGCCCCTTACCCCAAATGCCCATACTCACTGTGTTCTTTGTGGCATGGCCCATCCACATCTTTTAGTCCCCTCCCCTTTCCCCACTGTTTCCCCTGCACTCAGCTTCTCCATCCTCCTGAAGCCTTTCCTGCCCTGTCTGCACGGGGCCGCCCGGGGCCTCCTGCGCCACGCTGTGTCCCTGGTGCTGGGACGGGGCCTCAGTCCTGTCTCTCCGGCACAGACCCAGGCCCACCGTGGGATCTAATGAGTGCGGGCTGGCTTCTGCCTGAGAGGCAGGGGCTGAGAAGACGGGGAGCTGGTGAGAAGTCACCAGGGGTCAGGCTGGGACTCTTTGGGCCATTGCTCGGCCTATGCTGGGAGAGGCAGAAAGGGTAGCCCTCGCCATCGGGGCCTCCAACACCATGTCCGGCCGCAGCCCTGAGCTCCTGCACTCAGCCACCCGTATCACTTGTGGGTGCCAGCCCCGGGCTGGGCAGTGGGCTTTGGAGCTGTGTGAGGAGCCCTTATAGCCTGGGGCTCCCAGCCTGCCATGAGTCCTTGCCATAGACCTACCCCTCCACCTCTTAGCTCCCGACAGGCCAGTCCCTGATATTTTACAGCTGGGGAAACTGAGGTCCAGAGAAGGGCAGTGACTTGATCTGGGGCCCTCTCCCCCATGGCCTGAGTCAGGCTGTGGTGCAAAGTCAATCCTGGGGGGGGGGTCGTGTCTGCCATGGTGGGGCCCAGCTCCCCAGTCCCCCATCTGAGCACTAGGGGAGCCCACCCTGCCCCCAACATGCTCCGCCAGGCCTGGCGTGTCCCAGAGGCAGCAGAAAGGTAGGACGGGAGCAAGTCCGAATCGGCCCAGGGGAGCTGTGTGTCCCAGCGGGCCCTCCCTGCCCACGGGGCCAGGGAGCGGGAAGGGAGGGGTGAGTGTCCACACCCCGAGTCCTCTGCCTTCCTTCCCCACCCACACATTCCGCCCGGGGCCCAAACATGGCAGGGAGCCAGGCCTCAGCCTCCTTCCTTGGTAACCAAGGCCCAACAGTCAACACTGGAGACGGCGTGTCCCGCCAAGGCCGCACCCCAACCTGGGCCTCCTCAGGTGAAGCCTGGCTGGGCTTGGGGGGAGGCGGGCCGAGGGCAGCCGGGCCCCAGGGACCTGGACACCCTTCTTCTTCCTTCCCAAGCTCAGGCCAGCCAGGGCTGTTGTCCCAGCGACCTCTGACTGTGTGGCCCCCAACCCCAGTGCCCGCTCTCAGCCCCTGGGCCCGCGGGGAGGACAAGGGCTGGGGAGGGGCACCGGGCCTGAGTCCGGGACAGAAGTGGAGGTCCCAGGAGGAAGGCCCTCCCAGGCCAGCGGGGCGCTGGGGAGGGTTCCGGTGGGGGCGGTGTGAGGGGACCCTTCAGTCCTGGCTGGGGGGCTGCAGGCCTCCTTTCCAGCCAGTCTCCTCAGGGTGGGGACGTGGGGGGCTGTACCTTGAAGCAGCTCCAGCATCATGTTTGGGGCTAGCTGAGTGGCAAGCAGGGGGGTGTCAGGGCCTGGGAAGTGGGGTGGCACTGGGGAGGGCAAGGACACTTTTCCGGGCCTTTGGTTTCCATGGCCCAGGGCTCAGGATTATGGGAAATAGAGACAGACAGGCTGGGGCTCAGTCCCTGGGGAGCCCCTAGTCTGAGGGAGAAACATGGATGGGCCCAGCCTCCCGGGAGCTCCTGGTCCGATGGGGGGACACAGGCCCTGACCTGTGGGACATCCACACTGGGTGACAGAGACAGAGGGCCAATGGCAGTGCTCGGCTCCGTGGGGAGCACAGGACTTGGCGAACCTCCTGTGGTTCCGGGAGGGGCGGAACCTGAGGGTCTTTGTGCCTCTCCGCCCAGAGTTGGGGGCACCTTCCCGGCGCTGGTGGACGCTCCCCCAGGTGGCCAGGCCTGGCTCACGCTATGGTGAATTTGCCGCTGCGTGTCAAATGCTTGCAGGTTAAGCAGTAGCTCCCCTCCCCCCTCAGCCCCGTTCGGTGGGCAGGATCTGTCCCAGGCCCTTAGATAAGGAAACTGAGGCTCAGAGAAGTAAGTCACAAGGGCTGTGCTAGAGGACTCAGGTCAAGTACCCAGTTCTGACGTTTGTGGGGGTAACCTGCTATGAGCAGAACCTAGGCAATGCAGGAGGGCAGCAAGGCCCCCAGCGTCCCTCCTGTTACCCCAAGTCCTGAGGCCTGGTGGGTGCTGTCCCAGCTCTGGGCCACTCTCTTAGGCCCTGTCCCCTGCTTCCTGGGCCCGTGGGGGTGGGGTGGGGGTGGGGCTGGAATCAGTCCTGCTGAGGCTGCAGCTTCCCACCCACCCAGGCTGAGTCAGGGCCGGGCGGGAGCCAGGGGGTGGCAGCTTTCCCAGGGCCAGCCTGGGCGGCGTCCACATTCTTCACAGTGGGGTGCGACGGGGCTTGGCCCAGCCAGGTGTACCGAGCCCCGCCCAGGCCCCCGCCTGCCGCCAGGCCAGCTCAGCGCACTGTCCTTGTAAGGAGCGCGTCTGGCAGCCGCCAGGAACGGGGTGTGGGAACTGCTGGCCTTGCACGTCCTTGCTGGGTGGGGTGCAGGCTGGTGTCATGGGGGGCGGGGGGAGGCAGCCTGCTGGAGTCCTAGCCCCCACCATGGCCGGGGCCGCTGGGGTACCCCTGCTCACCCCTGACTCACGCCACCCTCAGCCTCTGCAGTTGGGGAGCTGAGGCTTAAGAGAGGCTGTGGTTTGGGTCTCAGCAAATGCTGGTGGGAGAGTGAAGGGGCCAGGAAGCAGCAGGGGGTGCATCCTGATGGCCCCCAGCCTCCCCGGGAGGCCTTTGTCCTCATCCGCTGGGAGCTCTGGGTGCCTGCGGGGGTGCAGGGGCAGAGGCTGTGAGGGGGGCCCTGTGCCCATGGGGATGCCAGCTCTGGCGGCTGCTGCTAACAGCTTGCCACCCTGGCCGGGCTTCCTCCATGATCCCGCCAGGCTCTGCACTGACATGGCGGCCGGCAGCGATCCACGTAGGGGTCAGTCAAGGTCAGTCCCTACCACTAATGAAATTCTGCCCACCATTTCTGGGCCTCGGTTTCCTCTCCTGCAAAAGGAGGTCAGGAACCCACTTCCTGTCAAGGCCGCTGGGCTCTCCGTGGATGGAATGTGACCTTGAGACTGAGGAAGTGCTTTGGGACCTGACATGGGCTGTGCTGGGACCCCACTCTTTCCCCACTGGGGGACGCCCCCAGCTCAGCCCCAGCCCTGTAGCTTCTCCATCAGCCTCTCTGGGTCAGACCAGGCTTCAGTCTGAGATTTGGGGTCTCTGTGAACTGTTCACCCTTTTCCTCTGAGGGCTGCTGGTACAGCTAGCATTTCAGGCTCTCCCCTTGTCTCCCTGTCACCCTGTTCTGTGGCCTCAGCAGTTCTGAGCTCAGCCCCAGGGGCCTCTTGGTCCTCCGTCTGCCCCTGTGGCAGGCTGGTCTGTTGCTTGGGCGGGTCCAGGCCCATGTGGGCTGCAGAAAGCACTTCCCAGGCCCTGGTGGGAACACATGGGCCTTGGCCCTGGGCCCAGAGTGGGCGTGGGAATACTGAATTCCAGGTGTGGAGGACAGACCTGCAGGGGAGGTCAGGAAGGGTGACAGCAGGGCTGCACGACGAGCCCACATGGGGACCCTGCACCTGTGAAGTGCAGCAGGCTGAGCTCCCGGCAGCAGCCGGGGTGCCTGGGTCAGGGGACGGGGTGCAGCGCAGGCGTGGCCCGCGGCCCTGCTAGCCCGTCACTGTGCGGAGCTGGGTGGGACGGGCCTGGGATGCCTCCGGCCGGCGCAGGGGCCCCTGAGAATCCCCTCTCCAGCCTTTTGTTTGGCTGAGTCCTATGGCTGACATTCTGGAGTGACCTGGTTCCTGGGACTCCTCTGAGGACTTTGGTTACCATCCCTCATCCCCTTTTCTGAGCCTGGTGGCAAGAGGGTGCTGTTTGCTGTGGAGGGAGGTGTTCAGCCCCCCGAAAGCCCCATTCTGTAACCTGGTGATCTGGAGCTGAGGATGGCTCGTGTGTGTGTGTGCGCGTGTGTGCGTGTGTGCGCGTTTTTGTGTGTGCGCGCGCGCGTGTGTGCGTGTGCGTGCGCGCGCGCGCGCGTGTGTGCGTGTGTGTGCGCGCGCGCGTGTGTGTGCGCGCGCGTGTGTGTGTGCGCGCGCGCGTGTGTGTGCGCGCGCGCGTGTGTGTGCGCGCGTGTGTGTGCGTGTGTATGCGTGTGTGTGTGTCTGTGTTGGAGGGAGGCTGTTGGTCCAGTGGAGGTGGGCTTCTGGACATTCAGACCAAGTTTCCTGTAGTTGGCTTCTGAACCCTGAAGGATTCTGGGAGTTGGCACTGAGAGCCAGGCCCAGGGCAGCCTGGGAAATCATGGGAACAGGTAAGAACAGGCTGGAAGGGTGCGGCGGCAGCTGGAATGTGTGGGCAGGAGCAGCCCCGCCTTTCCTCATCCAGGAGTGGGCCCTTGGGAAGGCCGGACCCAGGACCCTCTCCAGTGATCCCCAGCTCTGCTCCACCAGCCGCCCAGCCCCCTATGGGGTGCACCCACACCCCCTTGCTCCTTGCTGGGTTAGAGCCAGCTGTTGGGCTGGGCAGGCTGTTTGGGGAAAGCTGGCAACTTTTGTTGAAGATTCTCAGGCTCCTGGTGCCATGGGTTTGTTTCTGATCCTTTGCACAGATGACCCCCTGTCACTCACGGGTGACTTGTTCTGATGAATTAGGGTAGCACCGGGCTGCAACCTGGACCCGTGGATGGGTTTCTGGGCCAGCTGTCTCCTGAGCTGGGGCCTGAGGGCAGCTGCCAGGCCTGGAGCTTCTGGACACATGCCATCAGCCTCTGCATAGTGGCCTTGTCCTCTTCTGTTCTGCGCACTTGATTGCTTCCAGGCCACTCCACAAGACAGGCCATGCTCCTTAGCATGGCACGCAGGGCCTTCCACAGGCAGGCCCAGCTTCTGTCTCTGCTTCAGAGATAACCCCTCCCATTCGGAATGTCTCACTCTTCCATGAGGGTGCCAGGCCTTCGTGCCTCGTAGCCTTTGCACGTGCTGGTCACCTGTCTAGAAGTTCCTTACATGTGCTGGTCCCTGCTCAGCCCCCTGTCCCAGCTGTCCTGCCTCAGGCTGTGTCAGGAACCCTCTTAGGAGCTCCTACAGCTCTGTGTGCTAGGCCTAGGCCTCCATGATGCCTTCCCTATTCAGTCAGCTTGTGAGATCCAAGTGTCACCCTTAGAGACAGAGCTCCCCAAGATCGGGGCCTGGTGAGTAGCCCTTGTTGTGTCCCCTGGCCCTCCCTTATGTAGGAAAGGGAGTGAGAGAATAAACTAATGAAAGGATGCAGGAGGTTCGGGGACTTCTCTGAGGCCCGCAGACTTGCAAAGTGCTGTCACATGATCGCAACCCTGCTTCTGCTTCCTCCTGTCTGAGGAGAGACTCCCCTCTCTCTTGGGGTTGGGGTCTCCTGGGAAGATTCCAGAACTCTCTCTTGGGATCAAGGAAGGCACAGGTTCCTTCTCCCTCCCGTGAGGACTCAGGTTGATGGGACAGTGTGTGAGGAGCTGTGTGAGCGTTAAGCATGCGTGAGTGTGTGTGTCAGTCCGAGTGCGTATGTGACTTGGGAAAGTTGTGGGTGTGAACGTGCGAGTCTGAGAGAGTGTGACTGTGTGTGCGAGCTGTGTGCAAATGTGTGGCTTTTCCTGGAGGGAGGTGATGGGAACCCAGGGCAGTAGAAGAAGCTTGGCTCTCCCTTTCTCTAAGGCCATGGTCAAACCCAGGGAACTGCCCCAGTGGCCCCAGATGAGTTTACTCAGAGGGGTGAGTAGTCTTTCCCATAGAGAGAGCTCAGAGGCCATTCTTTATGAAACGAAAAAGAAATACCGAATAGATTCAAAATAATATCTGTAAAATATGCATAGTGCCAACCAATGTCACTGCAATAAAATTAAAAATAAAAAATATAAAAAAGTATGCGTAGGATTTAAGAATTAAGATACACAAACACCCATGGACCCACCGCCTAATTTTAGACACTCTGAGGAGGGCTCCTTCCCACACCACCCCTCCCTCTGCAGTGTTAGCACTAGCCTGGATTTTGGGGTGTGATTCCCTTCTTTCTGTGTAGATCTGCAGCCTTTCTCACCGCGTCTTGAAGACGCCAGCGGCAGGTGAGACAAAAGACCATTCTCCTGCCAAGTCGCTGGCGGGGCCAGACCGGCTCAGTGCTGCCCTCTGGGGGCGCAGGGCGCCGGCTTCCTCCCGTCCTGCTCAGCGCCGCGCAGCCTAGGCGGGGAGCCCCACCCAGGGGACCCTGTAGAGACCCCACAGAGGTGGCACCTCACTGTGCAACACGCACAGAGCAGGCCTGCACACTGATGAGCACGCTGGGCCCTCACAGAGACTTGCAGAGAGACGTATTCCCTCTACTAGTGGGTGCCATACTCTGTGAGACGCGCTTCAGGAGGAGCCAACAGCAGCTGCTGTCCCTAGGGAGTTGGTAGCAGGAGTGGGGGTGGTCCCTATGCAGTGGGCAGTGCCCTGCCTCAGGGACATTCGCGCTCAGGGTTGGGAAAGGCGGGGTAAGAGGGTTGACTTTAGGGTGAGCGGTTTAATAGAATGACCCAAAGTGGGGGGCGGGGAGGAGGGCTTTGTGCCAGAGGCAGGGCAGGTTTATTTTTTATTTTATTTTTATTTTTTTAGATGGAGACTAGGGGTCGAAGCACGACGTTGATGCACAGACCAGCTGCAGAAAGGAATTTCGTGTCCGTTGGTTGGCCTGGAGGCAGGGAGTAGACACAGTGGCCCAGCCTGGGTCCCTGGTGCTATGGGGGTCATGGGGCTAGAAGGAGAGGAGCTGAAGGTGAAGAGGGGGAGGCCCCCGAGGAAGAGGCCCCCGAGGAAGAGGCTGGTGTAAAGCGCGGGCGGAGGACGTTTCCAGTCCTCCCCAGTCCCGGGCCCCCTCTCCGCGGATGGCGGAGCAGAGGCTCACGACCCAGGGTGACCAGCAGAGGGCGCTCTCCGCACAGATTTGAGGCTCCTGCCGGCGCCCTGAACAGCCGTTTTAATCTGGATCGTTCTTGGAAAGCACCGGCACCTGCAGTCCTGATGGAGGCATTCTGGCCTTCCCCTTGGGAGCCACTGAGCGTAGGGGTGACAAGAAACGATCCGTGAGGTGGGAGCCTTAGAATGTCCTCTTCCTCCCCTTCTCCTGCTCCCTGGTCAGGCACTGTCAGGGCAGTGTCTCTGTCCCCTGTCTCCAGATAGTAACCTCATTCCCCTCCCGACCCCCCAAATGTGACTGGTCACCTGTCCTGACCTGGAGGGGTTCCTCTGGATCTCTGTAGCCTATCAGGGCCAGCCAGCCAGCCTTTCTAGAAAGTTCCCCAGGGTTCTAGCCTTGGGCTCTGCCTCTGCAGCCTCCCTGTGACCTCGCTGCCTCCCTGCTTCCCTGACTTGCCTCTAGGTGGAGGAGGACTTCCTGGCTTGGTGTTCAGCAGGGCCCATCAGCCGCCATATCCTAGGAGCCCGCGGATTCTGGGGTTCTCAGGGCTAGAGGCAGCCCTTGTGTTCTGCCACCCGGCATTCCTGGCTTCCATGCGGCTGGGTGGTGGGTACAGGCGAGTGTGGCTGTAGAGCTCCATCCACCCCTTGGGAGAGGGAGGTGGGATAATGGAGGAGAAAAGTCCTTTCAGCTGTGAAAGCCTCCTTCCCCCTCCTGACATCTCTGCCCAGGCAGAGGCTCCTCCAACTCAGGCCACTGGATTTTCATTCCTTTCTACAGTTATCGATGACCATTTGCCATCTATTTCTGGGGACATAGAGAGGAAGGAGGCAGGGTCCCTGCCCATGTCTAGAGGAGGTGACAAGTAAATGGGTGGGGCCACATAGGGTGCTAGGTGTCTTTGAGAGCAGTGAATTATCGTCTTCCTCTAAATGCTACTTTTCCCTCTGGCCCCCCATCCCAGTCCGTGGCATAATTACCCACCTACCTGCTCACCCCCCAAAAGGCAGTGTCATCCTGGTGCCCTCCCCTCTCAGGCCTGCCTCCCTGTGGGCCGTGATGTCCCCGCTCTCAGCCTCACTGTCTCTCTCCCAGGCCACTGCATCAGTCTTTGCCCAGCTTTCAGCTTGCCACCAAAGTGGGCCCTTCTTCAAATGACCTGGTGCCCAGATACTCAAAAGACAAAATGTTAGTGAATGTGGCTTCGAGGAAGTCATGTTTGGAAAAAGACACAGTAAACCATGGAAGACCAGTGGCCAGCTGGGAAAAAGACGTTTGCCACCTCTGTGCCAAAGGCTTCTTTCCCACGTTTGCCCAGAGGTCACCCAAGTCAGAAAGGAAAAGACCCCACAGAGCAAAATAAGTCGAGAAGAAACAGCTGGTCCATAAGAAAGTAGAAGGAAAAGAAGAAGGGATCAAAAAAGCAGAGGGAAGGAGGTTCCATTTCACTCATGATTAAAGAAACAAAAACTGAAGCAACAGAGAGGCCTTTTTCAAGGATCAAAAAGACAAAATTTGGAAAACAACAACAGACAAACCTTTAAACCTTGATGGCCCCAAATTCCGGTGGGTGTGCAGGGGAAAGCTACTCGTGGTTGGTGGGCGTGAACATTTGCAGACCTCTTCAAGAAGACAGTTTGTTTGTTTTTTAAACTGTGGAACATTGCAAATAGCCATGAAAGCAGAGAGAAGAGCAAAGTGCAATCCCCGAGGCCTATTACCCAGTGTCGATGTTTGTCAAATGCTGTCTTTCTTGTTTCCTCTCTCTTTTCCTACTGTTTTTTGTAGGGGAGGTTGGAGTGTTTTAAAGCAAACTCCAGATATCATTTCATTGTACTCTGGCAGAAAAATTAGAAATAACTATCAACGTAAAAAATGGATTTTACCCTTTAACCCAGTAATCCCAGTGCTAAAAATTTCCCCGGGGGAGGCTGTTTGCAAGAGTGTACCTTGCTGTAAGTTCAGGGAGGTTTAATGATGTCATTGTTTCTAAAAACAAAACCCCTGGAGACCAGAGAGGGGGTTGGTAGTGCCGGGAGGAAAGACATTAGAGCTCCTGGTCCTGATGGATTAAAAAAAATGTGGTGGCTCGCTGAGAGATATTATTAACTTGGAAACGGAGGCATTGATGAGATGCATAATGTTCCTTTTGTGTAATTAAATTTGCTCTGAACAGACACATTAAAAACAGAAGCAGAGCACAGCAAGGCTTGGATGACTCTCTCTATTGCTGTTTAGCATTCTTTTCACAGCGGTCTCCCCTTCCAGCCTTCATTCTAACCATTTCTCCTATTTATATGCCCTAGGAATCAGCCCAGAGATTCCCAAAGTGGGTTCCAGGGAACCCTAGCTCTGGACACGCCCCCTGGAAGTGGCTCCATGAGTGAATAAGTTTGGGAAACAAGTAGCACTTTATGCCTTCTGTGGAGGTCACAACATATGTTAGCTCGCTAAGGGCTGTGGGAAGTCTGCGGTAAAACACACGAGCACTGCTGGACGAGGATGTGCCTTGCCCCGGCTCCCGTCAGCGTGGCCTGATGCATCTGGGTTGAGAACCACGGCTCTGTGTGTGTAGGGGTGGGGGCTCTGCTCCTTTCTGAGCCCCACGCCCTCGCTTGCTCAGCCCACCTTAGCCACACTGGCCCTGCTTTCTGTCCCTTGGAGAGCAAAGAGTACCCTGGCCCAGCCTCAGGGCCTTTGTGCTAGCTATTACCTCGGCCACGAATGTCCTTCCCTATAGGTACATGACCGGCTCCTTCCTTAATTCAGTTGCCCCCTTAAATGTCACCTAGGAGACATTTCCTGCCTCTGCCCCCCAAGCCCTCAGACCCCCCCCCCCTTTGTTTCCCTGGAGAACAAGCATTCCTTGGTTTGGTTATTACTCATGTCTCCCACTAGAAGGTCTCTTCCCTAGCATAAAGATGTTGTCTTTTGTGTTCATGGCCATATCCCCAGAACCTAGGCCAGTGCCTGGTACTCCGTAGGTGCTCAACGCATAGTAGCTGAACAAAGGTGTATCCCTATGAGATCCATTTTCCTAAGCTTCCTGTTGCCTCCCCTGGAAGTACTGATCCAACCACCCGTCTCCTGGTGTTCCCCAGACACCCCGGTTGTGTCCCAGACACCCGGACTGTGCCTCCACCTCTCCCATGCGATTGCTTGCCTGGTCTGCTAGGCCCGGCAAAGCCCTGCCCTGGCTCTGAAACCCGGCCTTGTTGTCCCTCCCTGTGAAACTGTCCTCGGCGGCCCAGTCTGAACGGGCTGCTCCCTCGCATACCTGTATCACCGCTGAAATAACACTGCTGGGACGGACTATTTGTGTGTCTGTCTCTGGCTCACAGGCCTGCGCTCATTATGGGCAGGGCTCGGCTGACTCAGGGCTGAATTCTCAGCTCCCAGCCCGGTGTCTGCCACGCAATGGACACAATGAATAGGCGCTGAATGAAATCCAGCGTTGGGCTCTAACTGCCTGCATGCACTCGGCATGCCTCCACTATAACGCATGAGTTAGACCTTGCAGTGATGAACAGAAAGCTGTCTCTTGGCTATAAAGGATTATGATTCTAGGGGTGCGGGGTGCGGGGGAAAGAGGATCCAGCTCTACTAATGCTAACACAAGTGAGAGTGGCTATCACTGCCACTACAATGGGCTAGGACAGCACATACGTGGTCACAGATAACACGGGCCTGACCCTGGGGGCTGTAAAGATTGGGAGCTGTGGCTCCTGTGGCACAAAGCCTTGCTGGGGATAGGGTTTCACACCTGAAATGTTACATATAAAGCCCCAGGGCCGGGTCCTGAGGCGGAGGCAGCAGGTAGGGGACACGAGGCCCATGAAGTGTGTGAGTTTTGCCCTGGCTGGTGAGTTGGGGCAGCTTCAGGGAGGAGGCTGGCCTTGATGGGAGGAGCTGGTGGGGGGCCCTGGGGTGGAGCCAGGGCTTCTGCATGGGTGTGCTCCCACTGAGTCCTCCTTAGAAAGGATGGACAGTCTCCCTTCCCAGTGTGGCCCTCCTGAGGGGGGAACACTGGGTTTGAAGGCCCCTGCGGGCCTCCTCTTACCCACCAGGGACCCTCCATCCCACAGTCCTCTCTGGTCCACCCCTATCGTCTTCCTCTTATGCTCCCACCTGCCGTGTCTCTCCTTCCGAGGCCATCCTCCTGCAAACCCCTCACCCTCCAGGCCCCCAGCAGCTCTTCTGTCCTTGTTGGTCAGGCACTGGGGGGAGGGTCACAGTGTGGTGGGCTGGGTGGTCAGCACGAAGACAAAGAGCCGAGACCCCCCCCTCCGCCGCCCCTGCCAGCTGTGTTAAGTGAAGGAAGAAGGACACAGGCCACACTCAGCACTCCCAGTTCCGAGGCTCCCAGAAGGAGACACAACCCCAACTCCAAGCCAGCTCCCAGGCTGCAGGTAGATGTAGCTGGTACCTTGAGAAAGCCTCTCTTTTGGGGACCCTGGGCCACCCTTGCCCCTGGAGAAAATTTCTCAAGTGCGTGGAAGAGCAGGTACCACGGAGCATGGGTTAATAGGGAGCAACAAGCCCCACAGGGCACAGAGGGCAAAGAACAGGTGGGGGGGGCAGGGCCTGGAAGGCTGGAAGGAGCCTGGAGCTCCCCCAGGTCCTCAGGGGCCCCTCAACCAGCCTGCAGGGCAAAGTGAGGAGCTGGTGTGAGCCCTAGGCATGAAAGGGAAGTACCTAAGCTTCTGTCCCCTCACCTCCCACTTACGGGATGTCCTCAGGCCACAGAAGGGGGCGTGGAAGAAGTGGGGGGAAGAGGGGAGAGGAGGGAAGGGCGGAGGGGAGAAGGCAGGCCTGTCGGGCTGGAGTCTTCCAGCTGTGGGAAGCAGCAGGCGTTTCCACAGGCGCCTCCCTCAGGCCCTGGTCCCCTTCCCAGACTTCCTCCCCATCCGTCCAGAAGGTTCTGGCCTTCCCTCCCTCCCTCCCTCCCTCCCTCCCGTGCACTCTCCTCTGGCTTTGAGTCCCATCTGGGGCACTCCAGCCCCTGGGTCCTTTTTGGGGAGGCGCCCGGGTGCTGATGTGACTCTGCCTGGAAAGATGAAGTGTCTGCAGGTGTCTGTGTCCTGTGTCTTGGGTCCACCCTGCGCTGATGGTTCCTGGAAGCCAATCTGAGGGAGGTGGCTGAGTCTGCTTGTCCCTGGGGAGGGAGCACCCAGCGCCAGGAGCACTGGGGGAGCTCTGCCTCTGCCTCTTCTAATTGGGAGGAAGTTCCAGACGCCCCAGGGAAGTCCCGCATCTCCCTCAGCCCTGGGGAGGCGGAGGGTGGGGCCTCCCTCTGGAGCCAGACACAAATCATTAGTAGGTGGACCTGGGCGGGGCCGGCCTGGGGCCTCGGGAGGGAGTCTGAGGAAACAGAATAGAGGAAGAAGAGGATTCCACCTGGGACAGGTGTGGCAGGGTGAGGGTGTACTTCCCAGGGCATGTCTGGTCACGTGGGGAATGCTTCAGGGGTGAGGTAAGGGGTGGGGGACCTCTGACCTCCTTGGTGGCCTTGCCTACCTCATCCTGGGTGAACGGAAAGGAGCTGACAGGCATTCTAGTGGCAGGAGTCTGGGGGTGGCATGAGGGTCTTTGTCTCTTCTCATTAACCAAGCCAAGGTCCCAGCTGGGAGCCACCCCAGGACTCCCGGGTCTCTTACTTCCCCAATCTCATTGGACGTGCACCCTTTTCCTTGGGTGGAGAGTTGGTGGCCACGTGTTCCCTTCCTGGGTCCCTGTCTTCATGCCCGTCATGGCCCAGGATCCATGACTTCAACAATTCAACAAGCACCTGCAGAGCGCCTGCGGCCCTGGGTTTTGGGTAGGGGTGAGGGGTGGGCACCGTCCTAGTGGGTGATAGTTACTGCTTTTGCGGCCTGTGGGAGCCAAGGCCAGCTGGGCAGATGTGGCATGACCTTCATCAACATCAATATGCATTTATTGAACATCAAGTGTATACTCGGGCCTCTTGGTCATTCTATACCCTGCACCTTCCATCAACATCGTAGGGGTGGGTGTAGTCCCAGGGGCCCTCCCCCAGCAGCACCCTTGTCCTGCTCAGATCCGAGTGAGCAGGGCCTATCTTACTCCACCTGTGAGCAACCTGGCTTTTCAGCGACCTCTCTAGAGGAAGCCCAGGGCCTCTGGGGTTAGCCAAGCCTAGGGCTGGCATGAGGGCCCTGGGGGATTCTGGGAGATGTTCCCTGAGGTCCTCCTCCTCTTGTCCCCTCCCGCATTGTGCTGGACTCCCAGCAGTCTCTGGGGCTGGATCTCTTCCTCCTTCTCCTCTCCCTCTCCGCGTGGGCCAAGCTGCCGGCAACTGCGGGGGCAGTGGGCCCTGCACTGCCCCTCTGGCTGCCAGGGGCCTCTCCCTGTTGAGGGTGGAGGACAGGCCCGGGCAGGAGGAGTCATGGCTGAGAGGACCTGTGCGTGGCCCGCTGGCCGGCTCCTGCCAGGCCATCTTCCCTGGCAGGCAGAGTGGGAGCTGCTTGGGCCCTGATTCCAGGCCCAGCCCACCACGCAAGTGCCCTGAGCCTTGGTTTCCTCAGAGTGAGCATTGCTGGGAAGACCGGGCTGGGGCTGTGTCTGGGCTGCATCGGAGAAACATCTGGTCTTAGGCCTTCCCGGGATGGCCATGCCTGCTGGAGGCCTTCCCTGGGGCCTAGCTCTTCCCTCTTACCTGGGGAGAGGGGCTGAGCTGGGCCTGTCCTTCAGCATGTGGGGCTGTTCTGAGTTGAGGTGACAGAGGGGGCTCTATAGAGCAGAGGCAAAGGGCCTGGGGGTCACTGGTGTGGGGAAATGGAGGCCCAGACCCTGGCATACAGCCTGATATTGCGGTGAGGAGCTTGAGGGGGACAGGTGGCAATGATGGGAGCGGAAGCCTTGGTGATTTTGGAGGGAGGAAGGAAGGTTGACAAACTCTCTGCCCCTTCAAACTGGGCCTCAAGGCCAAGATCTGGGGGTTTGGAGGTGGGGTGAGGGCTGGGCTGTGGGCTGTAGGAAGGGGGGCACTGAAGGGCGGGTGGTGCCTCACAGTCTGGCCCCCTCCCCAGGCTCTGGCTCTGCTGCAGATTTGGTGCTGGAAGAAGCACAATCCCTTCTCTGGGGGAGTGAGGCCAGGCTGAG
>PVJL010015190.1:0-25233 GCA_004026885.1 Lyroderma lyra | reverse complement strand
ACACACACACACACACACACACACACACAATCTCTTACAAACACACACACACACACACAACAGCAGCAAGAGCTTCTCTTTGCTAATCTGTTCTTCCAGGCAGAACTGAATTATCTATTAGGCACAGTAGGTACATGGTGTATGGTATACAGTAATTTTAGGGACCCATGAAAATGTTTTAATTTCTTCTAAAATCAAAAGAAAATAATAAACTTTAGGGTGAAAAATGTTGTCACATACAGCATAGTATATTCATATTTTTATCGATGTACTCATGCATTGCCATGAAGACAAATCTACTTAGAGCCCACAGTGGTCATAATGCCAAAAAAATATAACCCAAACATTTTGTTTGTCTACCTAGATATTTTTCTAGGTACAGTTCTGACATTAATACATAACAAGTTGACTTGTAAATAATCACCTTGTTGAACTCACTGAGCAATTCTAATAGATTTCAGTGGTAGCCATTAAATTTAAAAACTTCAAAGTAAATTATACTATCTACAAATAGTGACACTTTTAATACTTTCATTTAAAGGTCCATGGCTCTGGTGTATGAGTACATCTCTAGGAGTACTTTTCACATTTCTACTCATGAAAGTTTTTTTTAGTGTTTGTGACAAAATTTAAGTAGGTTTCAGTAGTGTGTTTTGAGCAAGGAACCAATTTTCCTAATATGACCAGTTTGTTTGGGGCAGATCTTCACAATTGGGTGGTTTTGGTGTCTTTTTATTTTAATCCCTCTTAACATTTTGTTTGTACTATTTCATTGTTTTATGTTCTTCTTTGAGACATTTTTATTTGTGAACTTTTAATTTTCATTAATAAACTGTAAGTTTGAGTATGGAGTCTGTGTTCTGCTTCCTTCTGCATTCTCTGAAATCCTGATGACAGCATCTTTAACACTGCAGGAGTAAAAAGTACTAGACAAACATAACTGAGTGTAATTTGAATTAAAATTTAAATTGGTTGAGTAGAGAAAGTAGTGTATCATATAAGCTTAAATCAGGTTCATTTCCAAAGCTCCCTCATTATTTTCTCTTTCTGCAGGGCCATTTGCAAGAGGAAGGAGCTAGTGAACCCTCACCAGTGAAAAGACAAGCTTCATTGTCAGGAAGGAAAATGCTATTTAGTCACAGAACCAAGCTATGCGAACCAAAAGTAGTCAATCCAACAACTCTATAGAATAGAAATACATCTACCTGTTTGTTAACACATAAGGAGACTAGGGCCACTAATGCTATTGGCACAAGCATTGCCACAATTATAAACTTCTTCATTCTGAAAGCTTTTTCAATACAGCCTGAGATTTCATATATTTATTTATTTTCAAATTCATTTGGTAACAAAAGCCTCAGTATATGTGGTTGCTCCACTAGTGTCTGGCAGAGAAGTTTTGGGGATTTTTTTGTTGTTTATTTTTTTTTGCATTGCAATGATTATAAATGGCATTTTCCATGCATGTAAAAAAAGTTTATTTTCAATTCCAGCAACTATGTGTGTTATACTCTATTCTACGTTCACATCTCTTCAAAATATCTATAGAGCAGTCCTGTGGGCTGTGATCTTTTCAGCCTGACAAACAGCAATTTGGTGCAGTTGGGACTTCTTATTAAGTTGTGGCAAGTTAAGGAGTCCAAGGCTAATACGGTTTTCCTAAATGACTGGCTGAGGCATTTGTGTTAGCTTAATTGTACATTTGCCCTTTGACTAAAATTAGGGATTAAGTCCCCTCTCTGGGAACTGCATCTTAAGGTAGTGAGAAGTTAGCCTGCACATTCTAATTAGGTCTTTTTTTATTTTGTACTTCCATGGGGTTTTACCTTGAAAACAGCACACAGGTTCATTGTGTTCTCTTTCAGAAAAGAGTAACCCTTCGTACTCTATGTGAGCCATCTCTGTCTTACATCAGCTCACTGATTGTGATTGCACAGTGTGTAGGAGGTGGCTAGCAATGGGGTCGTGGGCTTCCTGCATAGCACATTTCACCTTCGCTTTTTCATCATGCCAGCTTTAACACAGCATGGCTTTGTCCGAACAAACACAACTTTTCGAGAATCTCAATGCTTGTCAGGTGGCTCATTAATATTGTGGCTCCACGCTTGATCCAGCTCTGTGTCCTATTTCCCAATTCTCAGAATCACCTGAAAACATCTTTAATTATAGTATTGGTTATTTCAAATGCTATTATAGAATATAAATATCTGTTACCATAGAAGCTCAGAATATATAACACGACAACACTAACTCAAAAATCTCAAAATAAACATGCTCATGGCATTCAAAACCACATGGAATATAATGTGCCTCTGATAATACATAGATATTTTTTGTTAGTGAACAATACAGTACTGATTATTGGAAAACAGGACTCTTCCTTCTTTTTTATTCCCACTGCATATTTTTTATTGATGTTGTGCTTGTTCTTCTGGATCCTCCGTAACCTGTCCCCAGCAGGAAAAGGATGAAAGTCCTATTCTACATCGACTTACGTTCTGCATGTTTACCATCTCCTGAAGCCTTTGGCTGATGCTTGCCGGTGCTTCATGACCGAGTCGTGAGTCATCTGTATGCAGAGCTAAGAAAATGATTGACTTCTCTGCAGCTAGCCAATGCTGCCTGCGTAATGGTTAGGTAGGAAAAGGGAATTGTTGCCTTTCACAGAAAAGATTTTTTAAACTTCCAGTCTGTGAAATGTGGAGATGAGAAAACTAAGCTCTAAGATTACTTCTGAAAATTCTATGAACTTAGGTTGCTTTATTTCCCTAAAGTGAGAATCTCTCACTAAGCTTTACTTCTAGGAAACAAGCACCTGACTGTCATCATACAAGAAAGAAAAAGAATATCTACAATTTCTGCTATATTATTAATTAAAATGACCTTTTGGAAACATTGAAATGAGACATTTTCTTAAATGCATGGATGCAGCAATGTCTCCTGTCCTTTCCTGAGGCTTTCTGTGGCAATCTCTCCCCTGTGAGGAGACAATAGTGAAATGCATCAATGCTGCTAAAGCCTCTGAGCTTAGTTCCAAATGTAGGGCTTATCTTCCAAAGAGGCTATGGAATCATTTCCCCTTTGTATTATAATAATTTATATAGAAACTTTTATCTCCTTGAATTTTAATAACTTGACTTTATGACTGATATTCCAGACTCTAAAATAGGATGCATTTTATGGCCTTCAAGCATAGCTATTATTTAGCAAGATGAATAGCAATATCAAATACTTGTCATACATTAAAGTAAAAAATAATTGAAATACTTTATACACTCAAAACTCATCAGAACTGAAGTTTGCACAACAGTGGAAGTTAAAATTTTATTTCTTTAAATTCTTATTTGTGATTGTAGGATGAGTCTATCTTTTCTGACTTTCCCATCCCCTTCTATAGCCAGTGCATTGGTAACATGTTGCTCATATATTGATGGAGGTCTCAAGAATTTACAAGTGGTAAAATATTCATGTACCATCACAAAGAACTGCAATCGTCTTATACAATTTTGTACAATGCCTAAAGTTATTTTACTTCAAATGTCTTTATAATTACTCAAATAATATGTAAACACAATGTGCTATTGATAGAAAAAGTCAAACTTTGTCAAGAAATGAAAGCCTCATTAAATCCTCATACAGTCTTTTCTTCTCTTCAGAAGTAACCACCAATAAGCCTACTTTTCATGCCTCATAGTCTATTCATTTACACACACACACACACACACACACACACACACACATCCCACACACAATATTTGTGCTTTTGTATTTAATACAGGTTTATTTTTGATACAGGGCATAGATTATATGTGATTTTCTTTGAAATGCATTTAATTCCAGTATGATTTTATGTATACTCACATGTATAAATTTACTTTTTTCTTTCTTAAATATTAAACCATTCCTTGTAGTATATGCATACTTTGTTTTGTTCAACTAGTCTCCTATTGCCTTCAAGTTTTTGATATTAAAAAGTATTTTTCATTCCTAAAATTATAAAATATGTTTCTCTGTTTTCTTCTAATTATTTAAAATGTTATTTTTTATATTTACAACCTAAAAGTTATGCTTTTTAATGTGGTATAAGAAAGATTTCTAGCATTTTAAAAATGAATATTCGATTCTTCACACTTCACTGAATAGCTCTTTTTAAAACCACAATTTTGAAACTTTGCTTCTATCCTACACTGCATCTCACTGAACACATGAGCCTGTTTCTGGACTTTCAGGAGATAATTAATTTACTAACAAGAATCGTCTTTAACCCAGATTATGGTTAGCTACAGTTAAAGCTCCATTAGAATGCTTTGCAGGCATCTTATATGTCATTGCCACATGAAGAATATACTGTCTCACAACATGGGTCTTAAATTTATCTTTTTGTAGTTCTGCTACTGAGTCCTTTGCTCCTCAATTTTTTAAATTTCAGGTTAATATTTGAATAAGACAAGAGGATTTGAAGGTGGGGATATGGTTAGGTAAATTGGAAGTTCAACAGTCTTTTTCTTCAGGGCCTATACCTTTTCTCTCTTCCGTCTTCTCCATAGCACTTTGTCTCCCAGGAGTCCAGTGCTCTTACGCTACTGCCAGCTACCTAAAAAATGTGTAAACTACCGAAAGACTTATTCTACAGGTGGAATTCACTTGTTCATGCATCCTTAGTTGAGACATACATTGTTCTCACTCCATGTCTAAGGTATTTCAGAATTATGAATGTTACGTGACATGTTGATGGTATATTGCTCCATTGGTAAGGAAGAGAGGTAAGGAGCAGATGAGGAAGATGAGAAGAACGGATTGGAGTACTTTTGGGTCTGGAAGCATATCTAGTCATCACTATATTGTTAAGGTCAGCTCTGCCAAGAAACACAGAAATTAAAATAACAATATAATAATAAATTTTAGAAGGAAACACTCTAAAAATAATGTTCGTTCTTGGGTGTTGGAGAGAACTCAACATTACTTATTTATTTCTAGGAATGGTGGTGGCTGCCTTGAAATCTCATGGTCACTAGAAAGATGAAATTTAAATACTAGTATGTACCGATTTAGAGGGAGGAGATTGGCTTCATTAAAGCCTGTTAGAAAAACTGGCTAATAGTTATGCTATAAAATAAGTCAGAAGAAGTGTAATGAAATAAAATTGAGGGTCCAAATCTGTAGGAATCCTGATAATCATTCCATTAACATTTTAAAGACATATGCATTCTATATATGTCTTTGTGATTTTCTGTGGCTTAAAAAATTTTTTTTTCTTTAAATATCCAGTAACATTTTTGTGATCATCTTTGAGACCTTATCAACAAAGGTTATTGAGAAAAATAAAGAATTAGAAGAACTCAGAAAGTCAGATAAATGAGATTTCTACAATCTGATTTCCTCAGACCAGAGGCATTATTTTTTAGGCACCCAATACATGTGCATGAATCTGTATGTACATATACATAATAAATTGGTCTTTTTCATGTTTTTCTTGAGGAGTCTTCTGTTTGGAGTAATTTAATACTCTAATTTTTGCTAATACTGGAATGAGTGTTGATTTGTGTGTTATTTCCCATTTTTACTTGCTCATCTTTATTTAGATTTTTTGTTTTCATGTAGAATTTAAGAGACCAATCCCTTTATACTTTGATACAAGTCCTTTGTTAAATATGTGATTTGCAAATATTATCTTCTAGTCCATGCCTTGTTGTCTCTGTCTGTTTTGGTGGCAGTAACAAAATACCATAGACAGAGTAGTTTATAAACAACAGAAATTCATTTCTCACAATTCTGGAGGCCGAGGAATCCAAGATCAGGATGTCAGCAGATTGATTATTCAGGGAGGTCTCAATTCATTTTTTATAGATGTCCATTTTTTCACTATGTCTTCACATGTCAAAGGAAAGAGAACAATCTGGGGTCTCTTTTATAAGGATACTAATCCCATTCATGAGGAGGACCCTGGACTCATAAGTGTATCACCTCCCAAGGCTCCACCTCCATATACCATCACACTGGGAACTAGGTTTCAACACATGAATTTGGGGGTAGGGCACTGACATTTACTCTAAAGCACTTGTATTTTTGTTCTCTTAATTGTGCCATTGAAAAGTAGAGTACTTTATTTTGACAAAGTACAGTTTATCAATTTTTATCCTATTTAATTTATTTGATTTCTACCAATTCAAATGTATTCAATTTAAATCAATTATGAAATTTCGCTTTATGATGTCTTATCAAATATGATGTGTTATTTGTCCATGAAAAGCTCAAGACCACAAATATTTTCTCCTCTGTTTTATTCTAGATGTTGTAGAAATTTAGTTTTTACATTTACATTGATAATGCTCTTCAAATTAATTTTTGTGTATGTTGTAAACTTGGGGACCTACTTAATTTGTTGAATATGCATATCCAATCATCTGGCAACATTAAAAACAAAACAAACAACTTTCCTTATTTCACTAAAATAGCATTTGCAACTAGTTGAAAATCAACTGAAAGTGTCTCTATTTCCAAATACTTTATTTTGTTCCTTTCACTTACTATTTCAATTAAACAGCAATACCATCTCATTCCTTAGAGTAATAAAGTCAGGCAGTGTAATTTCTGCAAGTTTGCTTTTCCTTTTCAGTTGCTTTTACTATTCAATTTCCTTCCTATATTCATGTGAATTTTTAAATCAGATTTAATTTTTCAAATGCCTGCTGGGATGTGGGTTAAAATTCCATTTGATATATAGATTGATTTGGGAATAAATGACATCTAAACAATATTTAGTCTTCTGATTTATAAACACAATATCTTTCCCCTTTTATTTTTCTTTAATTTTTCTCTTTGCAAAGTTTTGTAGTTTTCAGTGAATGGAAGTTTTTTTGTCAGCTTATTCCTAATATTTTGTTTTCCAATGCTATTTACAATGATATATATATATATATATATATATATATATATATATATCATATATAGATACATACATATATATATGTGTGTGTATATATATATATATTGTTTTTAAATTTCAGTTTCCAGTTGTTTATTACTAGTATATAGAAATATACTTGATTTTTGTTTATTACCTTTATACATGTTTAAATCCCACAATAGACTGTTATAATATGGATTTAAACAACTGAATGTTTTAAGTTTATATAATTAAAAATATGTGATTTGCAAATATTATTGGCAGAAGTAATGCCGGTTGCCTCAGACTTTCTGATCAGACTTGTGATATTATGACTCTATACGAGCTGTATGCCAAATTCTTCACATGGCACATGAGCAGTTGCTGCTCCAATGCACTGATTTTGACAGTACAGCTTCACTGCTACAACACATGCATTTATACTATTTAACTATTTTATAAAGGGCGTTACTTCTGCCGGATCCTGTATAATTTATATTTACCTACGTAGTTTCAATTTCTGATGCTTTTTATTCTTTTCTACGGATCCAAAGTTGCATCTAATATAATTTTCATCTGTATAGATGGACTTATTTTGACTATTCTGCCAGCACAGATCTGTTGGTAATGAGTTTTTTCAGCTTTTGTATGTCTGAAGAAGTCATTACTTTTACTTGAATTTCAAAATACATTTTTATTGGCATAGAATGACCTAGTTGATCTATTTTGTTTCCTTTATTACTTTATATTTACTACTTTATTGTTCTAGACAAGAAACATTTTGTTGTTGTTTTTCTCACTGGAGCTGCCATTAAGCTGCCATTTTACCACTAGTTTTAGGAAATTTATTTATGATGTGCCTTGATGTAGCTTTTTTATACAGGGTGCCAAAAATTTTATACACATTTTAAGAGATGTTATTTATGTATTACTTTTTGAAGTTGAATTGAATTACGATACAATGTATAGTATGACGTTCGCTCAAAAAATGACGTTAATCAAATGGATGCTAGCTAGCATCACCATGTGACAGGTAGGACAGTCAAAGACAATGGCAGAAGTACGGTTGTCCTTGGAGAAGTGCAAGACGATTTGAAGTTACATTTGAAATTCGAGGATGTTGTTTGAATTTCCCCCACATTCTCCTGACTTAACACCCTTTGACTTCTACCTATGGGGGACCTTAAATGATGTGGTGTTCTATAGAAAACCAGCTACACTGGAGGTACTTCGGGAAGACATTAAAACAGCATGTGCAGCGATACAAGTGGACACTTTGGTCAATGTGGCTGAAGGAGTAGTTCACCATAATGTCACCCTAATAAGTCTAACAATAAAAAAAAGAAAAAGAAATTTACACTTCAAAAAGAACCCAAGTGTCTGGATGCGATGGTTACCACTTTGAGAACCTCTTGTAATTGAGGAAGTCAAACATGACTTGTATTCATTTTTTGTTATTGGTACACATATCAAGTATTGCAATTTTAATACAGTTTTTTTCTTAAAATATGTGTACATTTTTTTGCGTGCTCTGTATTTCTTATGTGTGAGGTTTTTTGAACTTTTTGGAAATGTGTGTTTACAATTTTTATCAGATTTCAAAAATGTTAGCCATTACTTATTCAGAATCTATTCATAATCTAACTTAACATATTTTTAGTCACATGAAGTTATTTCACACTTCAGGGATGCTCTTCATTTCTGCAGTATTTTTCCCTTTGTAATTCATATTGCTATGTATAAAAGTTTATTAATCTTTCCTTCTACGATGTCTGTTCTTATGAAATCTTATGCTGTGTATTCTAAATTCAGATTTATTTTGTTATCTCCAGAACTTTCTTTGTCTTTTTGAATCAGTTATTTTAATTTTTAAAAAAGTGCTTCTGTGAAAAAATAAACTCATTATTTGAAGTCCTTTAATCAAAGCAATCTGATATTTAGTTGAGGATAAGTATTGTAACTGTGCACAGCACCTTGTCCTTAATATAGCTCAGGCACTGTGTTTTCAGGCAAAGGTAAGTCTTAATCTTGTTTCCTTTCAGAAGATGTGGACTGCAATGAGAGGGCAAACTGTTTTCTTTAGATGATTTTGTTCTGATCTTTATTTTCTACCTATAGGGTCAAGCATAGGACAGGCTTACTGAAACTATTTAATTGCAGATACTTTGCCATAGCATGCATGTTTACACATAAATGGGTGCTTTTCCTCATGAAGAGAGAATAAGGCTCTGGAAATTAGATACAATTGTGTAGTTTATGCCACAGCCTTCGCTTGGACACTGATATGAATCTCTTTATGGGACACAAAAATACGTTGCTTAAACTAATCTTTGCATTTGAATATTTTTCAGTAAATTCCGTGTTATTTCCTCTTCATGCTTTTCTCAAATGTTTTAGATGCTACTGTTTGGGGTGATTTTTTGTTCATTTAAATTTTCTTCTGTTTGATGCTTGTATCCTTATAAGAACATTTAATAGTTGTCACAGTCCTTAAGATTTTCTATATAGACTACCATAACATCTACAAATGAAAGGAATTTTACTAAAGCTTTATTTCTTCAAGTGTTTTCATGTCTTCCCCTATCTCTCTTCAATTTCCAAGACCACTACACAGATACTAGATGTGTGATATTGTCCCGCTGATTAACAAAGCTTTGTTCCTTTTTTTAAACTCTTATTTTCTTTCTATTTTCATTCTGAGTAATTTCTTGTTTTGTCTTTAATATCACTGGTCTTTTCTGCAGTGTCTAATCTGTCAGTCTAATTCAGTATATTGTTCATTTCATAGATTTTAAATCTATGGAAGTTCATTTAAGTTTTTCTATATGTCTCCTATGTCTCTCATCATCATCTTCATCTTTTCCTCTGCTTTCTTAAATGTGTGGAACATATTTATAAAACATTTTTTTCACATTTGTGTTTCTTAATTCTATCATTATTAGTACTTGGTTTTTCTCTTGTTTAGGATTTATATATTTTTTCTTCTTTGCATGGTAACTTTTTATTAAATAATTTAGATTGTGAATTTTACATTGTTGGGCCCAGCATTTTATTGTATTTTTAAAATTAGTTTGGGCATTGTTCTGATATATATTTAAAAACCTTGTCATCAGTTTAATAGTTTCTAGATTACCATTAAGCCATTCTCTCATACATCACAGTCCTTTGCTTCATGTTGTCAGTGTCTGAAAATTGCTATTTTTTTTGTACACTTCTCTAGTTTTTATTTTAATGTTGGGAGATAAATGTAGTCTCTGTTATTTGATCATCGTCATAGGGAGAGGTAGAATTTATTAATGTTTTAAAATTATTAAAAATTTTTTTTCACTTAACATGTGATGAATTACTCTTTCATAGTAATGCATATTTATTTATTTAATCACATTTAGTGGATGACCATTTGACACGTTTGAGCATTAAAATTTAATTACCAATTTGCAATTGATTGACCTTTAGATTATTTATGATTTTCCAGAATTTTAAAGAATTTCACACAACACTGTTTATTGAGATTGAATTAATAATTACCATGATTCTGTAGGCATTTAATTATTTTATGCTTATTTAAAATTTTATTAGCACAATTTGATGGAAATAACCATTTGTGGCCAATTTCCATTTCCTAGTATTTTCAGATAGTCCCATTGTTAAAAAACAGCTAATTAATAAATTGTCTAAGGAGTGGGTTGATGAAATAAATGAGTTGATCGAAGAATATCTAAAGTCTTAATGTATCTTATGTCACTCACATCAATTTAGAGTATGAGAATAATGGGTAATATTATGAAATATATTTTTTATTTTAATTTAGTTTTTACGTGTATAACACACAGCTACTAGACAAATTACTACCATTTCCTGACACCATTTCTTAATTACTTTTACTCCCTTAGGCCTACAATTTGTGATGTCAAAAAGTAGGATAGAGCCAAGAATATAATCTTGTCAGGAGAGATTACTCTGAATGTCACGTGACCACAGAGGTAAAAGAAGGAGAGCTAAGTTTACCCTCACCCTTCATTTTTTATGGCATCTCTCAATTACTTATATGTATAGTTGATATATATTTTTTTTAATTACTGAACTTGCTTGGAGTGTTTCAACCTTTGAGATTTGAAATGATGTCATATTTAGAAGTTGCTATATACCAATTTTCAGGTATTTGTAAAAGCATCTTTCATATGTTCAGAGGCTAGTAATGGAAGAATAGGCATATTGTACAAATGAAAGACATATTTCTCAAGCAAGTTATTTTATGCCTTGCAGATTTCAGCAATTTTTCCAGTTTCTTGTGGTGAATCAGTAGTAATACTGAAAATATTATCTGATAATATGGGCTTTCATGTCCCTATGGCTCAAAATAGATACTACAAACTTAGAGGTTTTTCAAAGGGAAAAAGTGACCACGAAATGAAGATAATAGTTTGTAGTTTTCTTAGCATTTGATTAGACTTTTTCTTGTTCTTTAAAATATAGAAATCATAGTATTGACGTGAACATCACAGCTCAAATTTCTTCTGTCAAAAGACGTCCAAGAAAATGAAGGAGAAAGACAGGAAAGTTGCTTAAATGATGGCTTCAGAAAGATGACTCATGGAAACTGTTCTCCATTACTCTTAGCAACTCAACTAAATTCATGAGGAAAGATAATATTTTTGACCAATTTAGCTGATGATAAAAGGTTCTGAAATGCAGAAAGATTAGCTCAGAATAAAATACAAAGATCCAAGAAATGTGGTAACTTCAAAGAGTTCAAGATTCAAGGCTATCAACTTAATTAGAACAAAAAGTTATGTATCCAAAATGCAGCAAAAATACTAAGGATCCCACTAATTTTAATATCCTCCAGTGGATATTGTTGTGAAAATTATTAATGTGGGTTTTCATAGTGATTTTCTTGTTTCATCAATTATTCTATAGTGAAAAATTGTCCCCTTTCCCCCATTTACTTATATATCCAGTATTTATTTGTGTCAAGGTGATTCTCAAGATTTCTTTTCTTTCACAAATATTTTTGTTATTTTAGTTCCTTCACTTTCCCCCATGAATTTGGGAATATTTTAATGGCTATCTACACAAAAGCCTGATTGGGTTTTGATTGAGATTCCATTCAATTCATGGATTATTGGGGAAGAATTGACTGACATCTTTACAGTAATGAGTCTTTCAATCTATGATGATGGTGTAGCTCTTCATTTATTTAGGACTTCAATTTCTTCCATTAGTGGGTTATTTCGTTTATTTGTCTTTCAGTTTTCATATTACAAATGCTACACATACTTGTTAGTATTGTATTTTGGTTTGCATGGTTTCAGATAAGAAGTCTGCTGTAATATATTTGTTTATCTATGTGCAATGTACTTTTTTGCCTTGTATGCCTTTATGATATTACTTTAACGTTTTCAGCAGTTTGAAGATGGTATGCTAATTGTTTTAAATTACAGTAGTTCACACTGATAATTGTTTTCTAGGATTTATTGATTTGTGGTTTAATGTTTGTCATTAATTGTAAATATTCTTCTATTAATTCTTAAACTATTTCTTTTGTCATATTTTCTCTCCTTCTGAAATTCTAATTTTTATATTGCCTGTCATAAATTCTAATATCTATTATATCTTGGTTTAGTTTTTATGATTATCTCTTGGGAGTGTGTTTTCTCATACATTGGTATGTGTCTTGTAAGTTTTATTAATCCTGCCATCTTGTTTAAGACAACAGAGAATAAAGGAAATAGTATTTAGGCTTGGAAATGGGTATACCTGTCCTTTTTTATGTTTTTAATATAGGAACTTGAGTTAATCTATTTCAAAGTTGTGCTACAGGGAGGAGTATTTTTATTATTGTTATTTTAATTGAAAAACTGGCTGCAAATTCCTGTAGCAATACCTTGTACTTAGGGTTCACATTGGTTTTCCGGAGCAATGTTTGCTTGCGCCGCGCCTAGGCCTTCCCTTTGCTGTGTGCCTCGGAGAGTTCTCTTCACATGCTCTGCTATCCTTCCCGGTCCGCTTTTCAACTGCGACTTGTTGTTCAAGTCTTGGCAGCTTGGTTTTAGAGACTTGAGGGGCATGCTCTATTATTTTTATTAAAATTTAGTGTTAGACTGTCACAGAGTCCTGGGGTTGGGGGAGTGTTTTTTTTTTTTTTTTTTTTTAATTTTTCTTCCTCCTTTGGTTTGTTTCTGAGCTCAGTGCACAGTCTTCCACCTCTCCAGGAGTAGAATTTTCCCCATGTTTTCTAACCCTAGATGCAATAAAATGTCTCTAATGCCCTAAAGACGGTGGTATATTTTGTCCACTGCTGCTACAGGTTAATAATTTTGTTTCATAGAGGCTATAGGGGAGAAAAGGTCCAAGTGGGGTTTCTTGCCCATCCTATATAATGGACATTCCCTTCTCCATTGCACTGCAATGGAAACTTTCTTAGGGTTCCTTCTGATCTCACCTGTGAACGAACGCCTAGTGAGGTTTGTTGATAAGTGCCTTTAGCAGGTGTGAATCCTCCAATCCCTGTGACCTCCAAGAGCATCACAATGTTCCATGGGTCCAAATGCAGTCTTCAACAATTTGTCCATTATTTGTGCTGAACTCCTGTTGCAAGTACCCATATACACCAAGTAAACCTGTGCTCCCTTATCTCTCCCTGCATGTTGCTATCTCTTACTAGATTTTGAAACACTATTTGCTCTGTGAACTTAGCTCTATAACAGTTTTAAAACCAGTCATAACTTAAATTTTGTTTTTTGTTGTTTCATTGTAAATACGGGAGTGAAGCACTTCAAGCTCTCCACAGATAGGAGATGAGGATAGAATTCTCATTTATTTACTTTTGTGTGGTTTAGATTTTTAACAATAGGGTATATTGCATTAATTCACTTCAAAAAAACCTTGATATATATATATATTTTATAATATATCTAGCACAAATAGATCTGCTAATTCCTTATATAAATTAAAATACAATAGTCTTTGATATTTCTTGACTTTGTAATGAGAAAATATAGTTTAAAAGAATAAACAATATCAGCTTTGAGAAGAAAACAGTAAAAATAAAGTTTCTGATTCAAATATGAATCAAAATAGTATATATCTATGTATTTAAATGACAGGGTCAGATAAAATATATTTGCTTAGGTTATTTCCAAGTTCTGTGTAGATGTTTTTTTTCTGTGACAACACTTCCTAGATTTTTCAATAAAGAATCTGGAGAATGAGACAGAGATTAAAGGAGAGAAAAGGTGAGCTTTGTGGTGAGAAGAAATATATGAGTTGTAGAGAATAAAGGATAACAATAGAGATAGATGCTTGATGGTTATGGAATGCAAGAAAATTGTGGAGTGAAAAAAAATAGGAAAAGGACAATTTTGCAGTGTTGTGGATTATGAAAAAAATAAGAGCATATTTCTGTGTAAATATCTTCTGGCTGCTGGATTGATTATATTCCTTTGACAGCTTTCTGACTAGCCAACTAAGTCCTCAGGGTTTAATTTGGGTGTTAAGTGCTTATATGTAAATCCACCAAATGTTTAGTGATCTTTTATAAAGTGTTAATTAGACTTTAATTTTATTTTTTACTGCTTTGATTTAAAATGAAATAAAAATGTATTATTATGATGATGAGAAAATCAGTAAGAGCTATTTTTAAAAGTCTGTCTTTAAATTGAAGCCCAATATAGTATAGAAAATTATAAAGCAATTAATAAAAACAAATACATTAGAGTGGGAGTGGGCTGCCACTACAAGTCAGGAAGATCTTCAATTAGAGAAGAAAATTGCTTTAAGCCTCAGTTTCCACATCAAATAGGAACATTATATTGGATTAGCTATTTGTTTTACAGCTGTGCTCTAGGAAGCTTTAAGACACAGGATGGAGCCAGGAGGATCAGCAGGAAAATCATTTAGGTCTGCTTTCTTGTTTGCTCATGTTATATTAAGATTTCTGTTAATTTTAAGGTCATCCTGTTAACAAAAAATCTGTGAACTAAAAGAATTTTAGAGTTCTAAATTAACTAATAAAATACTCTAAAGACACTTTATTAGCTTTCTAGAGCTGCCATAACAAAGTCTTATAAACTAAATGGTTTAAAACAATAGAAATTTATTCGGTTACATTTCCGGAAGCTAGGAATATGAAACTAAGATATCTACAGGCCTGATTCCTCTAAAGTTTCTAGGGAAGACTCTCCCCTTGCCTCTTCCTAGCTTCTGATATTTGCCAGTAATCTTTGGTGTTTGTTGACTTGTAGATGCAACACACCAAATTCTGCCTGCATCATCATATGGCATTCCTTTCTCTATGTGTTTGTTTATCTTCAATTCTTCATATAAGAATATCGGACACATTAGATTAAGACCCATCCTAATACAGTATGAACCCATCTGAACTTGATTATATCTGCAAAGACTATTTCCTAATAAGATCATTCACCAGGAGTTAGGGCTTTAGCTTATTTTTTAGTGGGATACAATTTAACCCACAATAGATACTAATGGGATAAGTATAATCTAGTAGAGTATATTTATTCTTTAGGACATACAGTGGCTTGAGGAAATGTTTAAAAGTATGCATTTATGTGGATCCTGATACATGTTAGCTGTATGACCTTGAGCAAGACTTTTAACTTTCCTAAAACTTACTATCTTTATGTATAAAACACAGCTAATAATTTTACCTAGCCCATAGTGTTGCTTGCTGATTACATGAATTCACTTATGTAACACACTTAGAAAACAGAATGAAGCATAGCAGACACCCTGCAACTTCTTATCGTGTGTATGTGTATGTGTGTGTGTGTGTGTGTAATGCTCTGTAAACTAACAGCCAAGGTTGTAAAACTAGCTCCTTTAAAGAGAAAGAAATTCACTGTGGGATACAGTAATGAAGGGGATCTTCAAACAGCATAGAGCTTGAGCCTTAAACTATGGCTAAAAATTGGATAGATGATAAGGAAAGCTGTAACATTTTAGAAAGTGATATGAGCAAAAGTAACTCTTTTCTGTTCTCTTCCCTTTCTGTATTCAGAAATAATCAATCATTTTTTTTCTGGTCCCAACATTTTTCAACATGATAACATTTACTCTGTCTTGTTAGGACTTTCTTTAAAAAATGTATCACGTTGAATTGTGTGTTTCATATCTAATGGTGTGTGAATAAACCATGCAAAACAAAATAATGAGTTGAACAGTTGTTGCCTAGTCTTCAACTGATTCTAGAAAACAGAGTGGAGCCACAAGACAAGAAGACAGGTGACTGAATTTTAGTGTCACAAAAATTGAAGAAATTAAGACTTAATGTATGTACCCACAATTATATAATATTTTGCGTATATGTGTGTATATATATAATTTCTATCATCTATCCCCTCCCCCAACCCCTCATAACCTTTAATCCACTTTATGTCTTTATGAATTTGCCTATTCTAGATACATATTTCATATATATAAATTATCAAATATTTGCTATTTCATTTCTGATTTATTTCATGTAGCATTATGTTTTGAAGAATCTGTGTTATAGTATCAGAATTTTATTCATTTAATGACTAAATAATATCTCATTGTATGTACATACATTTTATTTATCTGTTGATGAACACTGGGTTGTCTCCGCTTTTTTACTATTATTTATAATGTAAATATTCATTTGCAATCAACATCGGCATACAAGTACCTGTTTGAGTCCTTGTTTTCAGTTCCTTTGGATATATAGGGGCTGTCCGGGAAAAAAATCCAAGCATAAATGCCTCTATTTTTTATATTATGTGGCTGGAGACTTTCTGGACAGCCCTTGTTTACCTGGAAATGGAATTGCTGTGCTATATGGTAATTCTATGTTTAGCTTTTGAAGAAACCACCGAATTGTTTCCACAGTGGCTGCTCTATTTTACATTACTACCACAAGGTACAAGGATTCCAATTGCTTTATATGTCCATCAACACTTTGTTATTTTGCTTGTTATTTGATAATAGCCATTCTCATGGATATGAAGTGGTATCTCATTGTGGTTTTGATTTGCAATTCCTAGTGATTAGTGATGTTGAGGAACTTTTCATGTGCTCACTGGCCTTTCGAATACCTTCTTTAGAGAAATGTCTTGTCACGTATTTTACCCATTTTTTAATTGGGTTGTTTATCTTTTGTTGTGTTGTTTAATTAACTATGGACTGAATGTTTGTGCGTCTCCCTCCAAAACAAGATGTTGAAACCTAATGGCCAATCTGATGATATTTGGTAGGACTATTGGGAAGTAATTAGGTCATGAGGGTAGAGCCCTCATAAATGAGATTACTGCCTTTATAAAAGAGACCCATTCCTCTATGTAAGAACACAACAAAGAGACTGTGTCTATGAACCAGGAAGCAGGTTCTCACCAGATAGCAAATCTGCCAAAGCCTTTGTCTTGGACTTCTGAGGCTCCAGAACGGTGAGAAATAAATATTTGTTTTTTAAGCCACCCAGTCTATAGTATTTTTGTTAAAGCAGTCTGAATGGACTAACACAGAGTTATGGAAGTTTTCTATATATTCTGGATGAAAGCCTTCCTCAGATATATGATTGGCAAATATTTGCTCCTATTCTGTGGTTTGTCTTTACAGTTTCTTGACAATGTCCTTTGGTGTGCAAAAACATTTTCAATTTTGGTGAAGTTTTTAATTTACCTATTTTTTCCTTTGTTGCTTAGGTTTTTAGTGTGATATCTAAGAATATATTCCCTAATCAATGAACATGAAGATTTGCCCATATGTTTTCCTCTCAGAGTTTTATGATTTTAGTGGATATGTTTAGGTCATTAATCCATTTTTAATTAAGGGGTCCAGCTTCATTCTTCTGCATGTGGAAAACCTGTTGACCAACACCGTCTGTTCTGGGAAACAATTTCTACCTCATTGAATGAACTTGGAACACTTGTCAAAAATCACTTGGAGGGGTTCCCTGGTGGTGTAGTGGCTAGGCTTTGGCGCTCTCAACGCTGCGGCCCGAGTTCGATTCCCAGCCAGGGAACCACCCCCACCCCCCACCCCCCAAAAAACAAAAAAGACAAGAAACAACAACCACCACAACAAAATCATTTGGCTGTACATGTATGGATTTATTTCTGGGCTCTCAATTCTATTCCATTGGCTTATACTGGGGGTACCAAAAACGTATACACATTTTAAGAGATGTTATCTATGTGTTACATAAATACTGACGGTAACCACTGTGAGCACCTCTTGTAATTGCAGAAGTCAAACGTGACTTGTATTCATCTTTTATTGTTACTATATATTGAATATTATCATTTTAATACAGTTTTTTCTTTCTTAAAATGTGTATAAAATTTTTTGGCACCCTCTATATATCCACTATCATGCCAGTACTGCCCTATTACGATTATAGTAGTTTTGTGTTAACTTTTGGTAAGTATCCAAACTTTGTTTTTTGTGTTTCAAGATTTTTTTTTTTTTTTTTTTTTTTTTTTTTTTTTTTTTTTTTTTTTTTTTTTTTTTTTTTTTTTTTTTTTTTTTTTTTTTTTTTTTTTTTTTTTTTTTTTTTTTTGCTATCTGGGGCTCCTTGCAATCTAATACAAATTTGAATTTGAGGATTAGTTTTCCATTTCTGAAAATATAGTTTTTGAAATTTTGATAGGGAGTGTGTTAAATCTGAAGATTGCTTTAAATGGTATTGACATTTTAATAAAATTAAGCCTTTTTGTCTATGAATATGGGGTTCCTTCTTATTTATGTCTTCGTTAAACTTTTTCAGCCACACTTGGTAATTTTTAGTATACATTCTTTCACTTTTCTTGCTTAAATGTATTCATTGGTATTTTTTGTATTGTATTTTTTAACATGTTATTGTAAACATACCATATTTTACCATGTACAATATGCATGTTTTTACCCAAACTTGTGAGGGAAAAATAAGGATGTGCAGTATACAGGGGTAGTACTAATTCCATATTTATATGAATGTTTTTAATTCTTTTATTCATGCTTATGAGCTAAAAGTTAAACTTTAGAAATCAATAACAATATCCATATGTAAAATAATACCCTGGAATACAGTAATCTTTTTATATATATAAATACATTTTACACATATTTTTGTACCTTGTATTTGTTCCTGTGTTTTGTAGTTGTTATATAAAATTTCTTGTACTATAATATGTTTTTAAAAATGCTGAAATTCTTTTACTATACAAAAACAAGTACCTAATATAAACAAAAATATTTTGAATTAAAAAATTAAAATGAAAGTTTTTTCCCCTGAAAGTTTGGGCCGAAAATGTGGGTACATATTATACATGGGAATACATTATACATGGCAAAATATGGTAATTGCTTTCCTAACTTATTTTTCAAATTGTTATTGCTGTTTTATAGAAACACAATTTTTTGTATGCTTATCTTTACCATAAAATTTTGTTCAATTTGTTTATAAACTCAAGCATCTTTTTTTTTATTCCTTGTAATTTTCTATACATAGGATTATGTTATCTGTGAATGTTGATAATTTACTTTTTTTTCAATTTTTTATTTTCCTTGTCTAATTTCTCTGACTGGAACTTTCAGTACAATGTCAAATAGCAGTGGTGAAGGCTACATCTTTCTCCTGATTGTTGGGGGAAGGCTTTAGTTTTTCTTCATTGGGCATGATGTTAAATGTAGGTATTTCATAAATGTCCTTTATTCCTTTATTGTGTCTAGGACATTACTTTCTATTCCTAGTTTCCTGAATGTTTTTATCATGAAAGAATAGTAGATTTCATCAACTGTTCTTGTCTGCATCAAGAGAGATGATTGTTTTTATATTTGTTCTATTCATGGGATGAATTCCATAGGTGGATTTTTTTTTTTTTTTTTTTGGTGGTTTTCTGGCTGGGAATTGAATATAGATTGATTTTTTTTTTTATGTTGAACTACCCTTGCTTTCCTTGGATAAATCATACCTGATTATGATGTATACTCATTTTAATATACTTTTGGAGTTGACTTGCTACCATTTTGCTGAGGATTTTGCATCAATATTCATAAGAGATATTGTTCTGTCATTTTCTTTTCTTGTGATTTTTTAAAATCTGGTTTTGGTCAGGATATTGCTAACCTCTTTCCTTTTTTCTTGTCAAACTAGCTGTAGGTTTGTTAATTTTGTTCATCTTTTCAAAGAACCAATTATTAGGCCCATTCATTGTATTGTTTTAATATTCTCTATTTTATTTATTAATCTTTATCTAATTTTTTGAGAGCCTTGTATTTAGCTTTCTAGTTATTAGTTGATTTTTGTTATTTCTTGATAGTGCTTTAAGGTGTAAAGTATTTTTTTTTAGTTTTTACAGCTATAAAATAAAGTGAGTAATTTGAGTTCTTTCTTACTTTTTATATAGGTATTTGCAGCACTGCCAATGTTACATCCAATAGTTTTCACGTGTTGTACTTGATTTTAATTTATCTGTAAGTATTTTCTAATTTCTTTTGTGCTCTTTATTGACCCATTGGTTGCTTAAGGATATATTGTTTAATATCCACATATATGTGAATTTTCCAGTTTTCTTTTGTTATTGGTTTCTAGGTTCACTTTATTATAAACAGAGAATATTCATTATATAATTTCACACTTTTTTGACTGAATAGGAGTAGTTTTGGTATAGCATATTGTATATTATGCAGAATATGCCATGTGCATTTGAAAACAAAGTATATTATGCTATTGTTTTGGTGGACTGTTTTATATGTATCTGTTAGGTCTAGCTGGATTACAGTGCTGTTCAGTTCTCTATTTCCTTTGTGTGTTTGTGTGTGTGTGTGTGTGTATGTGTGTGTGTGTGTGTGTGTGTGTGTGTGTGTAAGTGTGTGTGTGTTTGAAGTTGTTTCCTCTCTTTACCCCCAGTTTTTCTGAGGTATAGTTTATATAAGACATTATATAAGTTTAAGGTGTACAATGTGTTGATTTAATGCACTTACATATTGCAAAATGATTACCATCATAGCCTTAGCTCACACCTCCATCATCTCACATAATTACAATTTCTTTTTTTATAATGAAAACATTAAAGATCTACTCTCATAGCAACTTTCAAGTATAATACACTATCATTAACTATAATTACCATACTGTATATTAGATCCCCGTTTTCTTTTTTTTTTAAACATTTCCCCTTTTACTTCACCCACACCTGCCACGCCACCTGCTGGTCAACACCATTATACTCTGTTACTATGAGTTTGACTTTTTTAGATTCTACAAATAAGTGATATCGTGTTATATTTGTGTCTTTTGTCCCATGACTCTGTGTTTTGTTCACTCTGAGCACTTTTGAGCAATGCCTACCGCTTTTCCAGTCTGACTTCTGAGTTCTAAAAGGAGAGACAAACGCCTTGTGTGAATCCTTCAGATAACCCGCAAACGAATGAGAACAGGCTTTTACAGTAACATGTGAGTAAGGTCTGCTCTGCTCACTTTGGAACTGGAGACCAACGTCACTTCATATTGGGAACATGGGAGCTGCAACCACCTCCAGACGACTTACTGTTACAGCAGGGAGGTCGTATGATAAAGCAAGTGTAATAAAAATGCTTCAAAGCTTTCTTGACATTTTCAAGTTGTTTTATTGATTCAGCTTCACTAAGTTGCTATAAACCTCTGGCTATTTTCCAGAGTTTTGATTAAACTGGTTTTGAAAATTTATGCTTGTTTGTCAATGTATCTGTGAATGAAAGAGAGCTTGGAGGTGCCTACCATACCATTTTGCTGACATTACTCTGAGACATCACCAAATGTATTTTTAAACATTTTTATTTTTCTTGTATTCCAGGCCTACTTAAAATCCCATAGGTGAAGTTTCAGTGTCAAATCAGGCCTATGGTATAGAGACTCTGAGGGTTCAACAGTCAAAGGAGTGAAAAATATACATGCTCTCCACAGTGGTTTCTGAAAGAAACAAGGCTTTAGCAGAGCCTGGAAGGTTGAGTAGCATTTAGATACATGATAGAGGATGGCAATGGATTCTGAGTTAAGTCCCTAATGTAGACAAAGTTTTGTCAGCAATACGTGTAGAATTCTATAGAAATAGGGAACTGATTAGTCTGTCTAGCACAAAAGATTAATTCATGGGAAAAGAGATAATAAAATAAGTAAATCTAATACATATGTAACCTGTGCTTCAGCAACATGGTTTCAAAACCTTAGGCTATTATAGTTGCTTCATTTCACCTACATCTCCTGAGCTGGATAGGAAAGTAACATGAAATGGGGTTCATGAAATCTGCAAGGTTACAGGCTTTGGAATTTAGGTGATTCAATGATGCTATGCTTCTGTGATTTCTCTTTCTCTGTATAATGACTAGTGCTGCTATCATCTTCAATCTTATAATTCATATGTCATTTGCCTTTAAATTCCTTATTTTGCCTTGCTGATTAAAAAGAACTTAAAATGCATTATATCCATAAGTACTTGAAATTTCAAAAGAAAAGAAAAATGTTATATTTTTATAAACAAATCAAGTTATGACTTTTAGAAATATTAATTCTATTTTGTTCCACAGATGGTATAAAGTCACTTTCAATAAGACATTCACTATAAGAAAATACAGGTAGACCTACAAAATAATACAAAAGATGATAACTTGCAAATATAAAGACTGGAACAAATAGTAACTTATAATGATCTAGGAAACACTGGAACTAAAAGCCCCAAAATTTTCACATCTTGCATAATTGCTCCATATTTTATGTATATGTTCCTTCAGCAAACATTTAGCTAGTGTAGAGTTGAATTTTATGTCAAAATTAGGCCTAGAATTGAGTTCTCCTGTTTGACGATACTATTTTAGCTGACTCAAGTCAAGGACAGAAATAAATTTAGGGCAGAAGAGCATATGACCAATATGATAATTATCTTTATACTTGACTCATTGAAATGCCTGGTATTTGCAATCTATATTAGTTTTATGGGACTGCCATCACCCAAAATAAATGTAGCCTGGGTGGTATACACAATAGAAATTTATTTTCCCACAATTCTGCATGCTAGATACCTGTGATCACGCTATCAGCAGTGTTGATTCCTACTGAGACCCCTTTTCCCAGGTTGTAGATTGCTGTCATCTCTCTGCATCTTCACTTGGTCTTCCCTCTGTACATGTCTGTGTGTCCTAATTTCCTCTTCTTAAGAGAACTCCAGTTATTTTGGATTAGGGCATACCCTAATCTCATTTTAACTTTATCATTCATAAAATGCAGGGGTAAACATATAATGCAACACATAGACAATGAACTTTAGAATTGTTCACTTGGAGCCTATCTAATTCTTGTTAACCCATGTCACCTCAGTAAGTCTTACAATTAAAAAAATTAATTAAAATATTTTATTAAATCTTGAGAGTTTAAATTTGAATTTCTCATAAATGTAAGTATGAAAAAAATCTCCACTTTACTATTTTACTTTGTTTAGTGTATTCTTTCCCCCTCTTTAACAACAATCAGCTTAATTTCAAAACCTGGCAGGAAATGGCTGACATAGTCAAGCTGAACCTGAGGTTGTTACCCCTCAGTTCTTTTTTCCTCCTCACCCTCTTCCTCCCTGTCTTTCAGAGATGCAGACCCCTCCAGGTGTGTTTCCCAGGTCCCACTGTCACCTGCTTCTAGCTGAGTCTGGCTAACAGGGAGCACTACTACAGATTAAGGAATGGGAGACGGGGAGAGGGAAAGAAAGTGGGTATTTTGTTGGAGACTGCTATGGAGGGTAGCTCCCCTGGCATATCTCCAGTCTGCTCTGTGCTTCCCTTCTCCTCTGGACAGGCCCACATCATTTCTGCCCGGCATCAGTAATCTGGCTCCTGAGGAACTCTGTCCCTGCAATCCAGCTAGTCATGATTTCCTACTGAGATTCTTTTTTTTTTTTTAACTTTTTGTAACATCTATTAGACATTAGGTGAGCATGAGATTCAATAAATTAAGGAAGGATTTGAAATAAAAGAGATCTTTTGAATTTAATATATTTGATTTATCTAAAGAATTTGAGATGCTTTAGAAAAATGGCGACTGGAGAGGAGGTCCCTAAAGCCTCTCCCAGAAAACACAATTGAACGGCCACCCAAGAGCCAAGAAAGAGGACCCTAGGTGACAAAAAACAGCAGCTGAGACATCCACGCATTGCAAGTAAACACCTAAGGTTTGGAGAGAAAGGGGCGAGTGGGAGAGAGGGGAGGGAGCAAAGATGGATCGCAACAGGACCCCATCGCAGCTGCCTGCAGTGCATGGGAGGGGAGAAGCCAGGAGGCCACAAGAGGAAAAGCCCTAGCAAAGTGGCAGAACAGTGGGAATCGTTGGGGAGCTAGGCTGGGGAGCTGGAATTTGGGGCGGCGAGTTGGGGACAGACCTTGGGAGCCGGCCTCTGGAACTCTTGAGTGGTAGCAGGGCTGAGAGAGGACTCTGAGAGATGACATCTTGACTCTAGACTCCCTATAGGACCCACAGCGCAGGCGCGCACGGCTCCTACACAGGGTTGTGGTTCCTGGTCCCGGCCCGCTGCGGGGGTGAGCCGGCTGCCACGCGGGCAGCTCATAGTCCCTACACAGACGGGGCTGCGGCTCCCGTTCTGGCCCACTGCACTGCGGAGGCGGGCCAGCTGCCTTCCTACCGCTGGGTCAGACCCACAGCTTCGGACTGGCGCGCCCCTGGGTCCTAAAAGCAGTGCGAGCCCGCAGACTCTTCCTCAACATTTGGCCACGGAAGCAGGCCCAGGAAGAAAGGCGGATTTGATAGCATTCGCCCCAGCCAGCAGGAGCAGCCTTGGCCCGCATCACCTAGCTTCCCCAGCATAGGGCAGAAGGAGGAGCTGCCCTGGTGTGCCTTTAGTTGGCGTCCCCAATTTCCTACAACCTTCCCAACCAACTAACTACAGGAAGCGGAGGGACCATGATAGATGCGCACCCCCTCCAAACATAGCAGGAGACCAGAAATAAGAAATAAACAACCCCTCTCTCTCCCAAAACTTGCCCCCCTAGTACCACCTCGTGTCTGCCCTACAGTAAGACAACACAAAAGTACCAATCTGGGCTCCTGGGCACTACTGAACATAACACCCTCATGTCAAAGAGGAAGAACCCAGCAGACAGGATGAATTCCTTAAAAACTAAAACTCCTCAGAAAGAACAGGACATTTACCAAGACAGCTTCTTAGACCTAGAAGTTTCCGAATTAAGTGACAGAGAATTTAAAGTAGCCATTCTAAAGGCTGTGAGAGAAATGAAAACATACTGGCAGAGCACCATGGCTGACATAAACAACATAAAAAAGGACATGAATGACATAAAAAAGGAACTTCATGAACAAAAGGAACAATTTAACAAAGAAATTCAAAACA
>PVJL010015189.1:0-25248 GCA_004026885.1 Lyroderma lyra | reverse complement strand
GGAAGAGAGAAAGAAAGGGACTCTATCATTACAAACCTCACAAGGGATCAGTCCTTGGAGAGTGATATGTGCTCTTAGGCAAGTTCTTCCCCATCCCCCTTACTCCTGCCCGTGGAGGCCCTGGCACTTTCCACTGGACAACAGCAATGTCTCCATCATGAACCCCACTCCCACCCCCAGCTCAGCATAATGCTAGGCCGGAAGCTGACGTGAGGGAGAACAGAGGTGCATTTCTGGTGGTCCAATGCCTTTATAGGGAGAGGAGAAGCCAGGGATGCAGAAGAAGTGAGTGAGGAGTTAGACATGAGGATCAAAGATAGAGGCAATGATGGAAGCTCTTCTTTATTTGTTACCAACCTCACCTTCACCCCCAGATGCCCCAAACTTGCCACACTTTGTGGACCATCATCGGGAGCGGCTGATAGCTCGAGTGACCTCAGTGGACCCTGTCCTAGACAGACTGCATGGACAGGTGCTGAGCGAGGAGCAGTATGAGAGGGTGCGTGCTGAGCCCACAAAGCCGGACCAGATGCGCAGGCTGTTCAGCTTCAGCACGTCCTGGGACAGGGCCTGCAAAGATCAACTCTACAGAGCCCTGAAGGAGACCCACCCTCACCTAATTATGGAACTCTGGGAAAAGTGGGGCAGTGGAGGAGACTATGAGGGTTCCTGACACCTCAGCAGCTGAGGTCTGAACACCTGTTTGGGTGTCCTGGCTTTGCCTGTCCACTTTTTGGATCTCAGTTTCTTCCCCCCCCCCTCATTTTTTAGAAAAACTTACTTGTGAATTTACTTTTATTTGGCCAGGATATCACCTCTTGGCACTTTTTACATTGTTATTTTCCTGAATAACTTTCTATATGTCTGGGAGTACATTCAACTTTTTAAAAATAAAATATAAATATTGTCTCTATCAACACTACTTGTGGGGAATGCATACCAAAAAACATCACAGAATACAATTTGTGACTGTTGTTGGCTTATAATTGAACTTTGAATTTGTCTGTAGCTTTAAGGTAGTTGAGAAGTCTATTTCTTCATTTTTTTTCACGTAAAAGAAATGTATAACAAAAGAACATATGATTTCTCAGTGGCATTTTATTAATGGGGACAGAACATTTGCCTCTAGATTTATAATCCAGAAAATTAGTAATTATTTAAACATTCAAACTTTCACAACATTTCAGTATGATTCTCTATTTAGAACAGCATTGTTTTGATTTGGAATTTAAGTTCCTTGTATTTTAGCTTTTTTTTTTTCCAATTGCATTTGATATGCAAGATTACATTGGTTTCAGGTATATAGCATAGTGATGAGACATTTATATAACTTAGAAAATCCTCATTCTGATACGTCTAGTTCCCCTCTGACACCATACATAGTTATTACAATGTTATTGATTGTATGCCTTAGGCTGCACTTTACATCTCTGTTGACTGTTTGGTGACAATGATTTTGTACTATGATTCTTGATTTCTTTCTCCTTTTCACCCACCACTCCATCTGTCCTACCATCACCCCAACTAATCTAGTCCCCATCTGACACCACACAAAGTCATTGCAACATTATTGACTATATTCCCATGTTACACTCTACATCCCCATGACTATTGCTTTGTAACTACCAAACTAAACTTCCCAATTTCTTCCCCTTATTTTGCGTACTCCCCCAAACTTCCTCCTATCTGGAAACAAACCAAATGTTTTCTATAACTGTGAGTTTGTTCCTGTTCCACTTGTTTGTTTTCTTCTTTGGATTTCACCCACAAGTGATGAGAATTTCCATCTGTCTTCTTCTGTTTGACCTTCCACTCTGTGCAATACCCTCAGTGTCTTTTGATTGAAACTTTTAATCCATAACTTGAAAGTAACTGTTGATAAATATTTAGCTATTACCATTATATTATTCATGATTTTTTCTTTTTTCACTCCATCTTATAGACATCCCCTTAACATTCCTTGTAGTATTGGTTTGGTGGTGATAAAGTTCTCTAGCTTTTTTTTTTATTTGGAAGCTCTTTATCAGTCTTTCAATTGTGAATGATAGCCTTGCAAGATACATTAATCACTTTGAATATTTCCTGCCAATCCCTTATGGGGCTGCAAGTTTTCTGATGACAAATCAGCTGAGAGTTATATGGTTGCTCCCTTATAAGTTACTATGTGTCTTTCTCTTGCTGCTTTTAAAGTTTTCTCATTGTCTTTAACTTTTGTCTTTTTAATTATGATGTGTCTCAGTGTGGACCTGTTTGGGTTCATCTTGTTTGGGACTCTCTGCACTTCCCAGGCTTATATGACTATTTCCTTCACCAGGTTAGGAAAGTTTTCAGTCCTTATTTCTTTAAATAAGTTCTTGATCCCTTGATGTTTCTCTTTCCCTTCTGGTATTCCTATAATGCAAATGTTGTTACACGTGATGTTTTCCCAAATGAATTGTAAACTAGCCTCATTGTTTTTTTGAATTTTTTTTTTTTTTTTTTTTTGCTTCTGACTGGATGTTTTCTTCTACCTTTTCTACCAAATTACTAATTTGTACCTCTGCTTCATCTAGTCTGGAGATTCCTTCTATTCCATTTTTTTCATTTCCTTTATTATAATCTTTATTTTTGTCTGGTTTTAAAAAATGGTCTTTATGTCTTTATGCTTGCTATCTCTCTGTTGAAATTTTCACTAGGTTCCTTGATCATTCCTATAACCACTGTTTTGAGCTGTCTTTGATAGGTTGTTTGTCCCTGTCTCATTTTCTGTGGTTTTCTGTTTTTCTTTCTTTTGAGCTGTATTGCTTTGTTTCCTTATTCTGGCAGCCTCTCTGTAGATATTTTGCTCCTTTACCTGACACTCACTGTTGCAGCTTCTTTGGGGCTCACTGCTAATGCCAGGAGGAGGTGGGGGGCAGAGGTCTGGAAGGGTGGGTTGCGAAGGGCAACCAGGGTTCAGGCCTTTGTTTTCTACCTAGTGTTGCAGGCAGCATGGGTGTGGGGGCTTATGCCTTTCTCTTTTCAGTTTGCTTTGAGGTCTCTGCCTTGAGTTTTGTGATCAGCTATCTTGTAAGCTAGTCCCACAAATAGGACTGCTTTTGGGCAGAGAAGTGAGAGAGTTCCTGAACTTTGGGTTCCAGCACTTGGAGCTGTCCTCTAATGAAAGTGGAGTCTAGCAGGACACCTATATTTGAGAAGGAAGTTCTTTTCCTAAGATCCAGGGAACTGTGCTGCTTTCTGGCCCCAGGTAGGATAAGTCTGTGCAGAAAGCATTAAAGCATCCAGACTCTGCACCCAAAACTGTGGCTTTCCACCTCTAAGGATAAGAGCTAGCACAATAAACGTGCTAATTTGAACAGAATCCAGATCAGTGTTGGTAGTTTTCTGCTGAATGTGGCAGGTATATGACTTGATTCTAAATTTGATGTCCTTGACTATCTTATGAGAAAAAAAGTGAATATTTGTCTTAGACTTTATTTCTTCTCCAAAGACCTTATTGTTGTTGCAAAGCACTCCCATAAGTCCCTGAGAAGCATGGAAGAATACTCTCAGGACAAAACGATTGGCTTCAATTGCCTTGCACTGAGTTATAGCTTGCATAGGAAAGTGTCCATTCATTGTTTCTAATTGACTCCATTCTCAAGGTGAAATCTAGATCCCCTACAGAAAACTCTGCTCTACACAGGAAAAAGCAGGTGGAGCCTGATAAGTCAGGGCCTGTTCTAGGCACTGTCCCCCAAGTTATAGATCCTAGGTGAGGCTGTGACCATGGTTGGGAACAAACAGTAGAGAGTCGATGCAGTCAACGTGTCTAAGGGCAAACTCCCATTTTCTGCCATACCACCTCTAAGAATTCCCTGACTTTTAGGGGAACCCAAATGACCTTCACTTTCTTGATGAAGGTATAAGGATATTTTGAATAGTCCAGAGATGTGTGCAAAGAGCAAGAGAGCATAGGCATTCATAAAGCTGAACCAAGATGTGTGCATAAAGCTGCCGTGTTCGTAAAGTTTGCATGTATAAATCATCTAATCCTAATAACAACTCTGTATCAGTCCAAGTTCTCCAGAGAAACAGATCCAATAGGATGTGTTTGTGTGCACACACGTGTGTGTGTGTGTGTGTGTGTGTGTGCATACACATGAGGTCTGACAATTAAGTTCACAAACTTGCCACCATATGCTTTTGTTGGCAACACTGTACCAACAGCTCTGTAAGGTTTCATAACCTTGGTGTATCTGTGTTTCACAGCTGTGTTCTTGTTGACCTGTGGCTGTGTCTTGCGGAGTGGCATTCATTATTGTTGTTGCATGTTTTTGTGTGCTGTCATGAGAATGTCAAAACTTGAATTAGAAAAATGAGCAAACATTACATTTCTTGTTAAACTTGGCAAGAGTGGAAGTGAAATCAGGGACATGTTAGTCCCAGTTTATGGGAATAATGTTATGAAGAAAACAGCAGTGTACAAATGGATTAAATGTTTTTCTGAGGGGAGAGAATGCATCACTGGTAAAGAGAGGTCAAGGCAGCCAATAATGAGCAAAACTGATAAAAACATTGCAAAAAGGTATCAAATTGTGCATCAAAGCCTTCAGCGGACTGTGAGAAGCATAGCAGATCAAGTAAACATTGAGAGAAACAGTTAGGAAACTCTTAACTGAAAATCTTGGCATGAGAAAAGTCTGTGCAGAAATGGTTTCAAAAGAGCTCACCAACAAACATAAGCAAAGGAGAGTCAAAGTTTACCAAGACTTTTTGGAGAGGCAAGCCAATGTTTTGGGCTGTGTTATCACTGGTGATGAAACATGAGTGTACCAGTGCAACCCTGAAACAAAGGGTTAAAGTGCACAATGGAAGTCAGCCAATTCTTTATGACCAAAAAAATTCCATCAGTTTAAATTGAGTCAAAACAATGTTGCTAACGTTTTTTTAAATATCAGATCAGAGGGACTGTTCATTATGAATTTATATAATACCAACTGGACAAACAGTAAACCAAGTTTACTATTTGGAAGGGCTCAAAAGACTGTAAAAAAGTTAGACAAAAATGACCTGAACTTTTTGCCAACAAATCATGACTGTTGCATCACAACAAGGTACCAGATCACAGGGCACACACACTGATATGTATTTGAAGGAATTGGCTCAATTATGAATACTGCCAAGTCCAAAATCTACAAGGTCGACTGGCAGTCTGAAAACCCAGGGAAGAAGTGGTGTTTACAACGTTTTGCTGGCAGAATTCCCTCTTGCATAAGGGACATCAGTCTGTTGTTCTATTCAGGATTTCAACTGGTTACATGGGGCTGACCACATGCTGGAGGATGATCTGCTCTACTAATTTCAATGTTACTAATTTAATTGATCATCTCATCCAAGAACACTTTCACAGAAACATCCAAAATAATGTTTGACCAAATATCAGCACAATGACCCAGTCAAGTTGACACATAAAATTAACCATCACAAATTCTATGACAGGTACGACTATCATCCTAATTTTACAAGGAAACTGAGGCAGAAAGATGTTAAGTAAAGTCCCTAATGTCTCAAGAAAGTAAGTGGTGGAGTTGAGATTTAAATCTTGACAGTCTGCCCTCCTATTATTATAGGAGGCCTCTGTTATTATAAATAAATGACTCACTGCCATTTCAGACATGAAATGCTATTCCATACAGAGACTCATGGGACTTGTTGGTTACTGCCCATTATGGTCCCAGAAGATAAATTTGGACTGGGTCATTATTTCTCACTATGAGACATGTCAGCTGCCTAAACTATAGGCTTCTATTCCTCTTTGTAGGGCTGAAATCCTTTTAAAAAAATTCCCTGTGGTATCCATTGAATTCCAAAAATTCTAATGCTTTTACCATCTGAAATGCAAGCAATTGGTATTTTCAGGATCAATATTCTGCTCCGTTTGTGAACATCTGTGCCAATGTACCTCCTGCCCCCAAATTAACCTCTTTCCAGCACAGAATGACGGTGGTGTTATGCAGTTCCTTCAGAGGACTGCCCCCTTACCTCTGTTGGCAGAAGCAGGAGTATTTGGGGATTGGGGCTCTTCAGCACAGAGAATAACTGTTACTTTGCATGAAAAGAGTAGATAGTGTTAGGCCCAGGCTGTGAAAATGGTGTGTGTAATGTTTGTGTGTTGTGATGGTGTGTGTGTGTGTGTGTGTGTGTGTGTGTGTGTGTGATGATGGGCAGCGAGGTGTGGGGTGTAATGGACAATTTCTGACTGCATGCCCATCCCTCCCTCCTTATACAGATCACCCCCTCCCTCTGACAGGCTAAATTGTAGCAGAAATAGCCATGTTTGTACAAGTGACCCTTTCCTCCTAGCCCAGACAGGCCAGCCACAGAGAGATGTGAGCAGGGCCAGTTTCTAAGAAAAACTGAGGAATCCAGGCTGTAGTAAGACAGAAAATGAACCAGATGGAATATTTCTAGTCAAGATGGTGGAAGAGGAAAATGCTGGTGATCAACTCTGCCCACAATCACATCAAAATTACAAGTAAACTGCAGAACAATCATCATTGAGAATCATCTGAGGTCTAGCTGAACAGATGTTCCACAACTAAGGATTTATAGAAGCAGCCATGTTGAGACAAAGGGGCAGAGACACAGATGAGCTGGTCCTTTACCCACGTGTGGTGGTTAAAAATCAAGAGGGGTATTTCAGCTGTGGAGACTCCCTCTGAGGAGCAAGGAGTCCCAGCCCCACAACACATTACCAAGCCCAGCATTTTAGAGACAGAGAAAGAAGTCCCCACAACTTCTGGCTGTGAAAACCAACACATATTGTAGCTAAGGCAGATGGAGGGTGGCTGGTTCCCAGGAATTCCTCTTAAAGAGTCTATATATAGAACTACTCACTGATGAGCTCACTTTCCTGGGCTCTAACACAGCAGAAACAGCAGCTCAAAGGCACAGGAATGTACAGGGAGGAGCTGAACTATCTGGCTTCTGGGTGAGGGCTGGAAGGACAGCTTTCTCTCAGACAGAAGTGCTGGCAAAAGCTATTGTTTTTGTTTTTTTAATTTATTTTTTATTTTTATCGAGGCAGCATACCACCCAGCCTGCATGTGCAGGGAGTCAGCCATCCTATTTGAGTCTCCATCAACCTGGCTAACACTGTTCACATTGCCCTGGTGATTCACTGAAACTTCACTCTACTCACTAGTGGGCCCATCCAAAGTCCAGTAGATTTACCATACAATCATCATGCTATGGACTTTCCTAAAAATTTTCAAAGGTTCACAAATCCAAACAAGAAGCATCTGGCCTTGATGTGCCCTGTAACTCTTGCTAAGCAGCCCCAAATCTGGTGCTAGCAAAAGCCAGCCAAAGTTCACAGATTAGCCTCTCCCAGACACCTACAAGCCCAGCATCATGGCAACAAGCTGCAGATTACTTTGTAGCTTATACCTAATGGATCTGAGCAGGGCACAGGCAGTGGCTGACAATGGCCTGCCTGCACCAGAACTTCTCCCAAAGGCTCCAGAACCAACGCACCCAATGGCTAATTTCAGACCACACCAGAGCACCATCCAACCACTTCCACAATACACACACCCAAAGAGCAGACTCAGCAGCCACCAGAGACCCTCTAAAGTGAATCCTGCTCTGTAAGGTCAGTCCCTGCACAATAGCAACTGCACTGTAGTCACAGTCAGTCCTCACAACCAATCAGCCTGAGGGTCAGTCCCACCCACTGACACACCAATAACGACCCTGGGTCAACTACAACAGGAGGGCACACACAACCCACACAAGGAATGCTAGTAGAACACCCAGAGCAAGTGATCAGAAATATTGTTTCACTGGCCCCTACAAAGCATATACTACATAAAGTCATATGTACATAGCAGCTCTACCTTTTACATAGAAACAATCACAGGGAGGCAGCCAAAATAAGAAGACAATAAAACATGTTTCATGAAGGATCAGAGGGAAAACTCCAGAAAAAGAGCTAAATGAAATGGAGACAAGCAATCTACCAAATGCAGAGGTCAAAACACTGTTTATAAGGATACTCCCCATCTCAGTGAGAACTTCAAAAAGGAGATAGAAAACATAAAAATGAAGATAAACAATATAAAAAAGGACCAGTTAAAATTGAAGATTAGAGGTAATCAACTTTAGATTAGATGAAGCACAGGATCAGATCAATGATTTGGAAAATAAGATAGCAGAAAACACCCCATTAGAACAGAAAAAAAAAGAAGAAGAATTTGAAAAATGAGAATAGATTAAGGAGCCTCTTAAACTATTGTCCCAGTGTTACAAGAAATGTTAAAGGGACTTCTTTAAGAATAAGAAGAGGGGTGAGGGTGGGAAGAACATAAAGATAAATTATAAAATGGCAATAACTATGTGTCTGTGAGTAATCACTTTAAATATAAATTGATTAAATGCTCCATTAAAAGACATAAGGTGGGTGAATGGATAAGAAAACAAGAAAGACCCTTAGGTATGCTGCCTACAAGAGAATCACTTCAGATTGAAAGACACGCACACTGATTGTAAAGGGATGGGAAAAAGATATTTCATGAAAATGGAAAGACAAAAAAGCTGGGCTAGCAATACCTATATCAGACAAAATAGAATTTAAAACAAAAGGGTATAATAAGAGACAAAAAGAGACATTACATAATGATAAAGGGATAAATCTAACAAGAAGATATAACTCTTGTAAACATTTATGCACCCAACATAGGTGCACCTAAATATACTTGTATAAAGCAAAGATTGACCAACAGAAAGAGAGAAATTGACAGTAATATAATTATAGTAGGGGACTTTAATACCTTATTGACAAAAATGGAAAAATCTTCCAGACAGAAAATCAATAAGAAAACAATGGTGGGAGGAGGGCACAATGGTGACTGGAGAGGAGGTCCCTAAACCCTCTCCCAAAGGACAGAATTCCATCCAGGAGCCAAGAGAGAGAACCCTGAGTGACACAATGGCAGCTGAGAAATCCACGCATCGCAAGTAAACACCTGAAGGTTGGAGAGAGGGGGGCGAGCGGGAGAGAGGGGAGGGAGCAGAGACAGATCACAACAGAACCCAATCGCTGCTGACTATCTGGGAGCAGCACAGTGCATAGGAATGGGGAGGCCAAGAGGTGACAAGTGTAAAAGCCAGCAAAGTGGCAGAATGGTAGGAGACCATGGGGAGCTGGGCCTTAGAGTAGCGTGTTGGGGCCAGAGCTTGGGAGACAGCCTCTGAAGCTTTTGAATAACAAGAGGGCTGAGTGAGGACTCTGAACAGCTGCAGGCTGAGGTGGGGCCCCAGAGACAGCACCTCAGCTCCCAGCACACTCACGACCCATAGCACAAGTGCGCACAGCTCTTATGCAGAGCTGCAGTTCCTGTTCCCGGCCCACTGCAAAGGTGAGCCAGCTGCCTTCATACTGCCTGAGGCCAGGCCCACAGCTTTGGACTTGTGCTGCACGTGTCTACAAGAAGTGCAAGCCAGCAGACTCCGCCCCAACAGCTGGTTGCTAGAGCAAGCCCGGGAAGAAATGTGGATTTGATAGCATTTGCCCCAGCCAGCAGGAGCAGCCTTGGCCTGCATCACCCACCTTCCCTAGCATAGGGCAGGAGGTGGAGCTGCCTCAGCGTGGTTTTTGTTGGCCTCTTCCCTCTCCTACAGCCTCCCCAACCAACTAACTAACTGCAGGAAGCAGAGGGATCTTGGATAGATGCACACCTCCAATGTGGCAGGAGACCAGAAATAAGAACTAGACAATCCCTCTCTCTCCCAAAACTTGGCCCCTAGAGCCACCTAGTGTCTGCCCTACAGCAAGACTCCACAGAAGTACTAATCAGGGCTCCTGGGCTCTGCTGAACATAACGCCTTCATGTCAAAGAGGAAGAACCCAGCAGACAGGATGAAATCCTTAAAAACTAAAACTGCTCAGAAAGAACATGAAATTTAACCAGAAGACAGCTTCTTAGACCTAGAAGTTTCTGAACTAAGAGACAGAGAATTTAAGTAGCCATTCTAAAGGCTCTGAGAGCAATGAACACATACTGGCAGAACACCATAGCTGAGACGAATGACATAAAAAAGGAAATCTGTGAACAAAAGTATCAATTTAACAAAGAAATTCCAAACATAAGGAAGATTGAGATGGGAATGTGAGAGATAAATAATACAATAAAACAAGTGAGAAACAAAATAACTGCCATAGGAAACAGGGCCAACCAGGTGGAGGAAAGAATTAGTGATATCGAAGATCAGAACATGGAAACAGCTCAGGAAGCGGAAGAGAGGGAATACAGAACCAAAAGGATTGAAAGAATTCTGCAAAAACTATCTGACTTCATGAGACAAAACAACATCAGGATAATAAGATTAGAAGAAGGGGAAGATCATTCTACAGAGAACATACTCAAACAAATAGTAGATGAGAAATTTCCAAACCTATGGAAAGATCTGGAACCCCCAAGTTCAAGAAGAAAACAGGTCCCCTAGATACCTGGACCCTAACAGATCTTCTCCAAGACACATGGTACTAAAGATGTCTAGAACTAAAGACAAAGAGACAATTCTCAAGGCAGCCAGGGAGAAAAGAACTATAACCTTTAGAGGAAAACCCATCAGACTTGCATCAGATTTCTCAGCAGAAACTTTGCAAGCCAGGAGGGAGTGGAACCCAATATTCAAAACTTTAAAAGAAAGAAACTTTCATCTGAGAATAAATTATCCAGCAAAATTATCTTTCAGATATGAAGGTGGAATAAAGACCTTTTCAGACACACAGAAGCTAAGGGAATTCACCAGCACAAGACTGGCACTTTAATAAATACTGAAGGTGGTTCTTCAACCTGAAACAAAGCATCAGGAAAAATGGAATAAAGTTGGGGCAACAAGAAAGAAACAAAAAATAAACAAAAACAAAGAAATAAGTCATGGCCACAGGAAATCTTCACATATCGACCACCACTCTAAATGTTAATGGACTGAACTCACCAATAAAAAGACACAGAGTAGCAGATTGGATTAAAAAACAAAACCTATCCATATGCTGTCTCCAAGAGACACACCTCAGCTATAAGGAGAAACACAGCCTCAGAGTGAAAGGATGGGAAACAATACTCCAAGCAAATGGAGAAAAGCAGGAGTGGCCATACTGATGTCTGATGAAATAAACTTCAGGTTAAAAAAGACAGTGAAAGACAATGATGGACATTACATAATAATAAAAGGCACAATACAAAAACAAGAAGTTTTGACACTAATGAATATATATGCTCCCAAGCAGGAAGCACCAAAATATACAAAGAAACTACTAACAGATTTGAAAGGAGAAACTGATAAATGCACAATCATTGTGGGAGACTTAAAAACCCCACTAACAGCCATGGACAGATAATCGAAACAGAAAATAAATAAGGAAATATCAGCTCTAAATGAGACCTTATAGCAATTGGACATAATTGACATTACAGGACACTTCATCCAGCAAAAACAGACTATACCTTCTTTTCTAGTGGATATGGAACATTCTCAAGAATAGACCACATGCTGGGACACAAAAGTAGCCTCAGAAAATTCAAGAGGAAATCATACCAAGGGTATTCTCAGACTACAAAGCTTTGAAATTGGAGATCAACTGTAAAAGGAAAGCAGAAAAAAACCACATATACATGGAGATTAAATGACATCTTATTAAAAAATGATTGGATAAAAGAATAAAAGATGAGATTAAAAAATATATAGAAACTAATGACAATGAAAATACAACATATCAGAATTATTGGGACACAGCAAAAGCGATAATGAGAGGGAAATTTATATCCCTATGGGCCTATCTTAATAAACAAGAAAAATTACAAGTAAACACCTTAGCATCCCATCTTAAAGAACTAGAAAAAGAAGAGCAGACAAAACACAAAGTCAGAAGAAGAAAAGAAATAATAAAAATTAAAGCAGAGGGAGTTCCCTGGTGGTGCAGTGGCTTAAGGCTTCGGCGCTGGTGCTGTCAATGCTGCAGCCTGGGTTTGATTCCTGGCCAGGGAACTACCCACATTAAAAAAAAAAATTTAAGCAGAGCTAAACCAATTAGAGAACAGAAGGACAATACAAAAAATTAATATTATGAAGAGCTGGTTCTTTGAGATAGTCAACAAAATTGACAAACCCCTGGCTAGACTAATCAAAGGATGAAAGGAAAGGACACAAATATCCAAAATTCGAAATGAGAGTGGAGAAATTACCACTGATCCCAGAAATACAAAGGATTATATGAAAATATTGTGAAGGACTCAATGCACTAAATTTAACAACATAGAAGAAATGGACAAGTTTTTAGAAACTTATGGCCTACCTAGACTGAACCTAGAAGAACTGGATAATCTAAATGGACCAATCATAGCGAAGAGATTAAAATGACTATCCATAATCTCCCTAAAGGCAAAAGCCCTGGACTAGATGGTCTCAGCAAAGAGTTCTACCAAACATTCAAAGACGAATTAATCTCAATCCTCCTCAGACTCTTCCAAAAATTGAAGAGGAAGCAATACTTCCTAGCTCATTCGATGAGGCAAACATTACCCTAATACCGAAGCCTGGTAAAGACACACAAGAAAAGAAAACCACAGAACAATATCTCTGATGAACACACATGCAAAAATCCTAAACAAAATATTAGCAAATAGAATACAATTGTGCATCGAAAAAGATCATACATCATGATCAAGTGGGATTCATCCCAGGAACACAAGGATGGTTCAACATACAAAAATCTGTCAATGTGATACACCACATAAACAAAATAAAAGATTAAGACTGTATGGTCATATCAATTGATGCAAAAAAAGCTTTCAACAAGATACAATGTCCATTTATGATAAACACACTAAATAAAATAGGTATAGAAGGAAAGTATCTCAACATAATAAAGGCCATATATAACAAACCCTCAGCTAACATCATACTGAATGGGGAAAAGCTGAAGCCTATTCCCCCAAAATCAGGAACAAGACAGGGATGCTCCCTGTCACCACTGCTATTTAATATAGTACTGGAAGTTCTAGCCACAGCAATCAGGCAAGAGAAAGGAATCAAAGGTATCCAAATTGGGCAAGAAGAGGTCAAATTATTACTATTTGCAGATGACATGATCCTTTATATAGAAAATGCCAACGATTCCACCAGGAAACTATTAGAAACAATAAATGAATACAGTGAAGTCACAGGATACAAAATCAATGTACAAAAATCAATAGCATTCCTATATACAAAAAACAAATCCTCAGAATAAGAAATGAGGGAGTCAATTCCTTTTGCTATCACAAGAAAAAGAATGAAATACCTGGGAATTAACTTAACAAAGAACATGACAGACTTATACACGGAAAACTGTAAGACACTCTTGAAAGAAATTGAAACAGACATTAAGAGATGGAAAAATATCTACTGTTTATGGATAGGAAGACTTAACATTGTTAAAATGGCCATTCTTTCCAAAGCAATCTCCAGATTTAATGCAACACCCATCAAAATCCCACAATCATACTTTCACGAAATAAAGGATGATCATATTTATATGAAACCATAAAAGACCTCAAATTTCCAAAGCAATACTACATAAAAAGAATAAGGCTGTTGTCATTACACTCCCTGACTTCAATTTATGTTACAAATTATCAATGATCAAAACAACTTGGTATTGGCAGAAAAATAGAAATATAGACCAATGGAACAAAACTGAAAACCCAGAAATAAATCCACAAATTTATAAAGAAATAATTTTTGATAAAGGAGTGAGAAATATACAATGGGTAAAAGGCAGCCTCTTTAGTAGGTGGTGCTGGGAAAACTGGGAAAACCTATGCAAAAGAATAAACTTGAAAAAGAATAAACATGAAAAAATGCTGAACCTCCTTAGCTATCAGGGAAATACAAATCAAAACCACAATGAGATACCACCTCACACCTGTTAGAATGGCTATTATCAACAAGACAAGGAATAACAAGTGCTGGAGAAGATGTGGAGAAAAAGGAACACTCACACACTGCTGGTGGGAATGCGAATTGGTCCAACCAGTATAGAAGACAGTGTGGAGGTTCTTCAGAAAATTGGGGGAGTTACCATATGACCCAGCAATCCCCCTTCTGGGGATCTACCCAAAAAACTTGAAAACCTTTGTCCACAAAGACTTATGTTCCCCATTGTTCATTGCAGTGCTGTTTACAGTGGCCAAAACATGGAAACAACAAAAGTGCCCTCTGACAGATGACTAGATAAAGAAGTTGTGGTATATATACACAATGGAATATTACTCAGGTATAAGAAAAGATCAAATATTGTCATTTGCAACAAAATGGTTGGACCTGGAGATAATTATGCTTAGCGAAATAAGCCAGACAGAAAAAACCAAAAACTGTATGACTTCACTCATATACGGAGTATAAATCTGGAAGCAACAAAGAAAAAACAAATAAACAAACAAATATCCCATGGATACAATCAATAGTTCAATGTTTATTTTGGGACAAGTGGATTAGAGAAGGGAGAAAGGGGAGGGGGTGGGAGGGGAAGGAAGGTAAGGTGAACATATGATGATAGAAAGAGAAGTCACATTAGGTGGTGAACTTATTGTACAACAACTTGACAATGCACTGTAGAATTGTATGCCTGAAAACTATGTAATCCTTGCTAACAGATGTCACCCCAATAAGCCTAACAATAAAAATAAATTTTAAAAAACGTGTAAAAAAAAAAAAGAAAACAAGAAAACAATGGCCTTAAATGATACACTAGACCCAAAGAATTTAATTGATAATTTTAGAGCATTTTACCCCAAAGCAGCAGAATATACATTTTTTTTGTTTTAGTGCTCATAAAACATTTTTAAAAAGACACACGTTATGTTAGTCCACAAAATAAGTCTCAATAAATTCATGAAAATTGAAATCATATCAAGCATCTTTTCTGAACACAATGAAAATAAACTAGAAATCAATTATAAGAAAAAAAAGAAACCAACCCTGAAAAACACACAGACACATGGAGGCTAAATAACATGCTACTAAATAAGGAATGGATCAACAATGATATCAAGAAAGAAATAAAAAGATACCTTAATACAAATTAAAATGAAAAGAAAATGACCCTAACTTTATGGACCCAGCTAAAGAAGTCCTAAGAGGGAAATACATGGCAATGCATTTCTACCTAAAGAAACAAGAAACCCTCAAATTAATAGGCTAACTTTACACCTAAGGGAACTGGAATAAAACAGCAATCAAAGCCCAAAGTCAGTAGAGGGAAGGAAATAATAAAGATGAGAATGGAAATAAATGAAATAGAGACTAAAAAAACAATTCAAAAGATCAATGAAAACAAGAGGTGGTTCTTTGAAAAGATAAACAAAATTGGCACACCTTCAACCAGACTCAACAAGAAGAAAAGAGAGCCCAAATAAATAAAACCAGAACTAAAGAAAGGAAGTGCCAATGGACACTGCAGAAATAAAAAAAAAACTTATAAGAAAATACTATGAAAATACAACTATATGCCAACAAATTGGACAATCTGAGAAAGATGGATAAATTCCTAGAAATATTATCTTCCAAGCCTGAATGAAGAAGAAACAGAAAATCAAAACTGACTGATTACGGGAGTTCCCTGATGGTGTAGTGGCTTAGGGCTTTGGCACTGGCGCTGTCAGCGCTGCGGCCTGGGTTCGATTCCCAGTCAGGGAGCTACCCACATACCAAAAAGCAAAAAAATAAAAAAATAAATTAAAAAAAAAAAACTGACTGATTACTACCAAGAATATCGAATCAGTAACAATTCCCAACAAGCAAAATTTGTTGACCAGATGGGTTCACAGATGAATTCTACCAAACCTCTGAAAAATAATTAACATCTATTTTCCTCAAAATATTTCAAGAAATCCAAGTGGAGAGAGGAATCTCAGTCTTCTTTTATGAGGCCACCATTACCCTGATTCCAAAACCAGACACAGACCATACAAATATGAAAATATAGGACAATACTTTGATGAACATAGCTGCAAAAATCCTCAAGAAAATTGTAGAAACTGAATTTAGCAATACATTAAAAAGATCATACACCACATGAAGTGAAATTTATTCCTGAGATGCAAGGTTTGTTAATATTTAGAAATTCATAAACATGATATGTCACATAAACAAAATTAAAGTTAAAAATTATATGGTTATATCAATAGATGCAGAAAAGGCATTTCACAAAATCCAGCATTCATTTATGATAAAAACTCTAAGCAAAGTGGGAATAGAGTGAACATACCACAACTTAACAAATCCCATATATGACAAACCCACAACTAACATCATACTCAACAGGGCAAACCTAAAATGTTCTCCTTGAGATCGGAAAAAAGACAAGGATGCCCACTTTCACAACTTTTATTCAACATAATACTGGAAGTCCTAGCCACAGCAATCAGACAAGAAAAAAAATGCATTAAAATAAGAAAGAAGTAAAACTGTTATTATTTGCAGATGACAAGATATGTCAAGAACCTGAAAAAACTATTAAATCTGATAAATGAAGTTAGTAAGTAGCAGGATACAAAATTAATATTCAGAAATCAGTTGCAATTTTATACAACAATAACTGTCAGAGAGAAAAATTAAGAAAACAATCCCATTTACAATTGCATAAAAAAAAACCTCAGAATAAATTTAACCAAGAAGGTAAAAGACCTGTACTTAAAATACTATAAGAAACTGAAGAAAAATATTGAAGAAGATACAAATAAATGGAAGCATATGTCATTTTCATGGATAGAAAGAATTAACACCATTAAAATGTCTATACTACCCAAAGCAATCTATAGATTCAATGCAATCCCTATCAAAAAACCAATGGCATTTTTCAAAGAACTAGAACAAATAATTTTCAAATTTATATGGAACCACCAAAGACATTGAATAGCCACAGCAATCTTAAGAAAAAAGAAAAAAATCGAAGGCATTACACTACCCAATATCAAACTATACTTCAAGACTATACTAATCAAAACAGCATGGTACTGGCATAAAACTAGACACAAAGATCAATGGAACAGAATAGAAAGTCTTAAAATAAAACAATGCCTATGTAGTCATTTAATCCATGACAAAGGAGTCAAGAATAGAGAGTAAGGTAAAGACAGTCTATTGAATAAATGGTGCTGGGAAAACTGGAAAGATATATGCAAAAAAATAAGTCTGGTCATTTCTTACACTATTTATAGGGATAAACTCAAAATGGATTAAAGACTTAAATGAAAGACCCAAAACCATCAGACTCTTAGAAGAAAACGTAAGCAGTGAATGTTTCCACATTACTCTTAGTAGTATTTTTTCTGATCTATCTCATAGAGCAGTTGTTCTGAACCTTTTTTCACTTGTGTACCCATTTTAAACCCATTTCTATAAATTGTACCCCTCATTTTAAAACAACTGTTTTTAAATACTGATACTTTTATTCAGTGCTTATCTTAATGTAAAAGAGTGAAAATGAGGTAATAAGCTAGGAAAAAAAAATTACTACGCTAAAAGTACAAACTGCAGGTTTAATTTTACAATATTCATAACAGCTAAATATTGATAATGATGATAAAGTATTTAAACATTCAATAGAAAACTAATTGAAAAGAATCAACGCACTTACTTTTACACAATCAATAACTTAACTGATCCAACAGTCCAGCTACAGATATATTTATATGTTTGAGGAAGTTCTAGAAATGTCCCAGATGTATTGTTCTGAAACTGTGTGTAATGACTGGTAGGAGATTGGTTTGGGGGAAGGGTTCATAGCCACACTCTTACCGATCATCATTCACTAATGTGATCTAATTTTGAAGTGTCTCCATTAACGGTGATTCAAACGTAACAAATGTAGCATTTATTGTTCCATGACTAATGTTTTGCATTTTAATTTGTTTTTTTCACCATTATTGATTATTTTTTATGCACACCTGAACAGCCCAGCATGTACTCCCCGGGGTCTGTGTACCACTGCTTGGGAACTGATGTCCTAGGCCAAAAAACAAACAAACAAAAAACCCCCAAGCAAACAAAATAAACAAATGGGGCTACATCAAACTAAAAAGATTTTGCACAACAAAGAAAACCACCATGAAAATCAAAGTACATTCTACTGAATGGGAGAAGATATTTGCCAATGATATATCTGAGTTAATATCCAAAAATTATAAAGAACTCATACAAATCAATACTGAAAACACAAATAACCCAATTAAAAGTGGGCAGAGGATCTGAATAGACATTTCTCCAAAGAGAACATAAAGATGGCCAAAAACATATGAAAAGATGCTTCACGCCACTAATCATCAGAGAAATTCAAATAAAAACAGTAAGATACCACCCAGAATGGTCATCATTAGTAACTCAAAAGACAAATGTTGGCAAGGATGCAGAGAAAAGGGAACCCTCCTGCACTGCTGGTGGGATTGCAATGGGTGCAGCCCCTATAGAAAATGATTTGGAGGTTACTCAAAAAATTAAAAATAGAGCTACCTTATGACTCACCAATTTTACTTCTGGGTATTTATCCAAAGACATCCAAAGCATAACTCAAAAACATATAGGGACACCTATGTTCATTGCAGCACTATTTACAATAGCCAAGGTATGGAAGCAACGCAAGTGCCCATCATTAGGCAATTCAACAAAGAAGAGGTGATTACACACACACACACACACACACACACACACACACACACACACACACACCACACACACAGAGGAATATTCCTCAACCACAAAAAAGAACGAAATCTTACCATTTGCAACAACATGCATGGACTTAGAGGGTATTGTACTGAGTGGAGTAAGTCAGACAGAGAAAGATGATGCCATATGATTTCACTTATATGTAGAATCTAAAGGCCAAAATAGGCAGTGGCAACAAAATGGTGGGGTGACCCCTGAAATACTCTTCTGGAGATTTCAACAAATAAAACATCTATAACTCAACTAAGGACTTTCTGTGTAATGCACAATCACAGCTAAGAGACCTGCTCATCGCATTAAAGTACCTGCAGGTGGGCAGCAAGGCAAATGGAGGAGAGAAAAGGGGAAGTGCAGAGATGCAGGCCACACACAGGTCCCCACTTGCAACTCTACTCCTGGGGAAGGGAGGAGGATAAAGATGGCTGGTGAGCATTTTGGACCTCACTCAGTCCGTGGGACAGAGAAAACGAGGTCCAGAGGTGGGGGCCATGAAACACCACAATTAGACCTCACTTTGGCTCCCAGGAGGTGCAGACTGGGTCTGTAAGATGCAGCGACCCAACTTCATGCTGGTTTCAAGAGGAGGGGGAGCAATGGTGGAGGCGGGGTGAGGAGCCAAAGCATGGTCTCCTCCAGCCAGAAAGGAGAAAGAAAGAGTGTGCTGTGCCTGACTTTCTTGGCCCACAACCTCCATGGTCTGAGAGACCAGCATACAGGACAGACTCTAAGGCTCAGAGAAAAGTCTTTCGGGCAAACCAAGAACAGAAAAGCATAAGCCCATGCTAACCGTGTGGCCCCAAAGTCCCAGGAAGAAAACAAAGGTGAGAACGCCTCTCCGTCCCAGACCTCTGCCCATCCAGTATCAGCAGTGGACACCAAAGAAACTGCAGCAGTGAGTGTCAGGTTAAGGAGCAGAATATCTACAGAGAGGCTGCCAAATGAGAAACCAGAGAAAGGGAGCTCAAAATAAATCCCAACAGCAGAAAATCAAAGTAAAAGAGATGGGGACAGACAACCCATCAGAAACAGAGCTTCAAACATGTTTATAAAGATGCTAAGGGAACTTGATGACAATTTCAACAGAGAGATAGCAAGCATAAAGGAAGCCAAATTATTATAAAGGACCAGGCAAAGATAAATATAACATTAACCGAAATGAAGAATGGAATAAAAGGAGTCACAAGACTAGATGAAGCAGAAGCACAAAGCAGTGATTTGCAAGAAAACCCAGCAGAAAACACCCAATCAGAACTACAAAGAGAAAAAAGAATTAAAAATTATCAAATGGTTTGAAATTCTTTGGGGACAACATTAAGTGTAACAACATTTGCAACATAGAATTACCACAAGAGGAAGAACAAAAGCAAGGGATTGAGAACGTATATGAAGAAATAATGACTGAAAAATTTCCTAACCTGGAGGAGGAAATAGACATACATGCCCAGGAAGCACAGAGTCCCAAACAAGATAAACCCAAACAGAAACACATGGAGACACATCCTAATTAAAATGGAATAAAGTTAAAAGAAAAATAAAAAATTCTAAAAGCAGCAAGAGAAATGCAAGTAGTAACTTACAAGGAGACACCCATTTGACTCTCAGCTGATTTCTCATTACAAACTTTGCAGGCTAGAAGGGAATGGCAGAAAACATTCAACATGATGAAAACCAAGGATCTATAACCAAGAACAATGTACCCAGCAAGGCTAGGTACACATTCAAAATTGAAGGACAGAATACAAGCTTCTCAGATAAGAGAAAGCTAAAGGAGTTCATTACCATCAAACAAGTACTATGAAGAATGTTAGAGGGACTTCTTTAAGATGGGAGGAGGGATGGGGGAGTGGGTAAAATAAGGGAAACAATTGAGAAGTTTAGTTTGGTTCTAACAATGCAATAATCATGGAGATATGGAGTATAACATGAGAATATAGTCAATAAGGTTGCAGTAACTTTGTGTGGTGTCAGATGGGTACTGTATTTGTTGGGGTGATAGGAGGAGAACTGGAGGAGTATATAAAAAGGGGAAGAAATCAAGAAGTACAAATTCATAGTCACACAATTGTCACAGGGATGTAAAGTGCATCATAGGGCATAGAGTCAACAATAGTGTAATAACTATGTGTGGTGTCAGAGAGTAACCAAATGTACTGGAATGAGGATTTAGTAAATTATATAAATGATGCATCACTCTGCTTTACACCTGAAACCAATATAATATTGTATGCCAAATGTAATTGAAAAATAAAGTCTTGAAAAAAAGAAGAAAATAAACAAAGCAAACCAGAAACAAACTCCTGGATACAGAGAACATTTTGATGGTTGCCAGATGGGTAGGGAGTTTGGGGATAGGTGAAAAAGATGAAGGGATTAAGAATTACAAATTTGTTGTTACAAAAAAGTCATGGGGATGTAAGGTATAAGGCAAATAGTCATTAATATTCTAATAACTCTATATGGTATTAGATAGGTACTAGATATATTGGGGCGATCACTTTATAAGTTATATAAATGTCAAATCCCTATATTGTATACCTGAAACTAATATAATATTACATGTTAACCATAGTTTAAAAATTAAAAAAGTATTTAAAAAAAGTGTATGTTCTAATTATTTCATGTCATTAACCCTTGATTATACAGTACTTCCTAATTTTTGTTGTTTTAATCCTTGTAAATAAAAAACATTGGCATAGAGTTATTATAATAAAACACTTTCAAAGCTTAGTCTTTGCAGGGAACTTGTCTAAATGCTGAATCTGCCATACAATGCCTGTTTCTATCTGATAAAACTGATGATCCTATTGTTATTTCTGTTAGCAATTTCTCAACCATCCCCAACTTGACTATTCAGTTTGCCAAACCTCCCCCTTCTGAAACTTTTTACATAAATTGCAAAAGGGAGTTCAATTCCCATACCCCCACCCCCGTGTCTACCTAAATCCGGCCTACACATTGGTCCCATTTTCTTCCAGTGGAACCCAACAATCTCCCACAGCTGAATTAGTTGCTAGCTGCCTCTAATCACATCACTATCTATACCTTAAATACCTTAAATCCAGTTGATCCTATTTCAACCCTGACCACTGTGACACTCCCCTTTGTAAGACCCTTGTGAGTGAAAAGAGCCCACAGTGTCATGAACCTAAATATTCACCTCACAATGTTTTAACATACTGGAAGGGACTTCTAGAGGGATGTTCAAGCCAGAGAAGGCCCTGGTTGTAGAATGTTCTCCCCTCCCTTCTTGCTAATGAATCTACAAATGAGCAAATTCTTCAGGCACACTTAGTGCCCCCACAGGTCATATTTTTGTATTTATGTACAAAAATTGGTCTTGGGCATTTGATTGTCTAGATAGCTGGAGGCTTGCTAGGCAATGTCTTTTGGCCACTTGAAATTCTCTTTTACAATCCTCAAAATGATAAGATCCTTCTCTCCAAATTCTCATCAGAGGAAAAAGAGGGCTTTTATCAATAGTTGACAACTACTATAATGAGGATCCTCTGGTTATGAAGATTACTCCTGTGGCCTTTCTCTGGGATGTGACTTGACAGAAGGTTTTACAGGAGGTCAGAGTAATAGCTTTCTCAGAATTGTATTTTATGGGGTGGTCTTGGCACTGCTCACTTAGACAATGATTCAAAAACCTAACCAGAACCGTTAACAGAATAGCACGCACAGCCACTAGAGCCCTCAAAGGTCAACAAAGACCTTTAGGTTTCCTAGTTCAAGTCATCCTCAACAGCAGCATTACTTTAGAGTATTTGCTTGTAGCTCAAGGAAGAGTTCATGCCATAGCAACTACTTCCTGTTGTACCTGGTAAATACTTCCTGGGTAGAATTGGAAACAACCAAACTCCTTGGACTCTCAACATCTCTTAAAGGGCATTTAGGTTTACCTCTAATGCTGCGAACTGGTCAGGATTTAAATTCTCTGATATGTTCAGCTGGGCCCCAACTGGGCTCAGGGGTATTTTAAGTTCTGGTTTGCAAATTGTTTTGCTTATTGTTATTCTAATTTGTTCAATATATTTTATTGTTAAGCTACTGATGTTCTGAATCACAAATACTTGAAATTTACAAAAACTTAAGTAATGGTTGTGCCAAGGACAGAAATGATCCATCAAGCCACCGTATCCCCTCCATGTCTGTAATTCATGAGGGTTAAAAACCTCTACTTCTGATGCAAATACCATTGTCAATTACTCCGGATGTCACTTACAAACTCGGTGCCTTTTTTGTTCTTTAACCCGTCCCAAGTTGTTTTGGCTGCTTGTGTAAGAGACTGATTTTTTTTTTTTGAGTTTAGCAAGTGCCTCAGAGACCTCTTGTAAGCAAATGACTCTTGTGGTTAAGTTGGGGACAGGAAGTTAGATGAAAGCAGAGCAGAAGATCAAACCACTCTGGCACTGACATGAGACAAACTGATATGATAGATCATCAACTCTGTTGACATGTTTTGATTGAAAGGCAAATGTCGACCCTGAGAAAGAAAATACCTACCAAAGGATTCTTGGTGTCTAATTTGACTCAATGGGAAAACTGGAAAAACATATGCAAAAGAATGAACCTGAGCTGGGAACTCTCTCCATATACAAAAATTAACTCAAAATGGATTAAAGACCTTCATATCAGACCTGCAACAATAAACTGTATAGAAGAAGACATTGGTTCTAAACTTATAGACCTAGGACTCAAGGAAGACTTCATGAGGGAAGACTGTCCTCAAAGGCAAGGGAAGTAAAAGCAAAAATAAAGGAATGGGACTATATCAAACTAAAAAGCTTCTGCACAGCAAAAGAAACCATCAACAAGGCAAAGAGACAGCCAACTAAATGGGAGAAATATTTGCCAATAACACATCAGATAAGGGTCTAATATCTAAAATATATAAAGAGCTAATAAGGCTTAATAACAGAAAAACAAACAACCCAATTGAAAAGTGGGCAGAAGAACTAAACAGACACTTCTCCCACGAAGAAATACAAATGGCCAGCCGACATATGAAAAAATGCTCATCCTCATTAGCTATCAGGGAAATGCAAATCAAAACCACAATGAGATGCCCCCTCACACCTGTGAGAATGGCTATTATCAACAAGACAAGGAATAACAAGTGCTGGAGAGGATGTGGAGAAAAAGGAACTCTGGTACACTGCTGGTGGGAATGTAAACTGGTACAACCACTGTGGAAGGCAGTGTGGAGGTTCCTCAGAAAATTGGGAACGGAGCTACCATTCGACCCAGCAATCCCCCTTCTGGGGATCTACCCAAAGGACTTGAAAACCTTTGTCCGCAAAGACTTATGGACCCCAATGTTCAGTGCAGCGCTGTTCACAGTGGCCAAAACATGGAAACAACCAAAGTGCCCTGCGACAGATGACTGGATAAAGAAGCCATGGTACATATACACAATGGAATATTACTCAGCTGTAAGAAAAGATGAAATATTGCCTTTTGCAATAAAATGGATGGACCTGGAGATCATCATGCTTAGTGAAATAAGCCAGACAGAAAAAACAAAGAACTGCATGACTTCACTCATATGCGGAATATAAAACTGAAAGCAACAAAGAGAAAAGAAATGAACAAACAAATAACCCATGGACACAATCAATAGTTTAATGTTTATTTGGGGACGAGTGGGTTAGGGAGGGGAGAAAGGGGAGGGGGTGGGAGAGGAGTGGGGGAAGCTAAATATAAGGTGATGGGAAGAGAAGTCACATTAGGTGGTGAACTTATTATACAACAAGTTGACAATGCACTGTAGAATTGTATGCCTGAAACCTATGTAATCCTTGCTAACAGATGTCACCCCAATTAAAAAAAAAAGAGAGAGAGAGAGAGAAAGACAAAGCAACCAGAACTTAGCAGCCATCCCTAAACAGGGGACTGGCATGCAAGCAATACTTCCGGGAGAAGCCTGCACTAAACTGCCTGCCCTACACACTAAACTTTCTGCCTGTACTGTTTTCCTGCATCTGAGCAAACCCTGATAAAGGAGTTTCTGAAATCATACTTCAACCAATAAGACTCAGATTATTTCTACCAATTGGAGCTGTGCAGCTATACCCTCTTTAGCATTTCCACTGACCAATCAGAGTGGCTCCATTCCAACTAATCCAACTGAGACCTATCAAACTGAGGATTTGGAGTCCTCATTTTTATGAGGACAGACCAGTCAGGGGCCAGAGCCAGGGACATCTCTCTATGAGGTCAGCTCCTGGGGGAGCATATATTTTCTTTCCACCAAAGACTGTATTTCCCCAGCTGGAGATGATACACCAAAGGCATCTTGCCAGACAGGAACAAAGCTGCTTTGTCTCTGACCAGAATGGACCAGAGATGAGCAGAGCAGAAGTGTCTAGCCAGAGAGAGTCCCAGAAATGTCTAACACTGGGAGGATTGATAGCTCCTGGATGAGCTACAGCACTGGGCAGGGTCGCCTCACCGGAGAGCCACCTCGACACCAGGCCCACTTCATAGACGTGCTGTTCCACAGCTAGGCTG
>PVJL010015188.1:0-25328 GCA_004026885.1 Lyroderma lyra | reverse complement strand
TATTGTGTTCCCTTTTTGGTGTCCTAGGTAATGAACTAAGGCAATCTTTCATGCAGCCAGATGGCCTCTAAAAGGGCCAGGATTTCTTCTTTTTATTTCTTTTCCTGCTGAGGTAAGCAATTCCCTTTTCTGATACATGGCACATGGACATGTGCAGTGGTGAAAGCATACCTGCTGTCAGTGTATATAGTTATAGCTTCTTCTTTCAACCACCTCAGGGCTTGGGTAAGAGCGATAAGCTCAGCCCGTTGGGCAGAAGTCCCACAGGGTAGAGCTTGGGCCCAAATAGTCTGGTCCGGAGTTACTATAGCTGCCCCAGTGTATCATACTCCATCCTGCACAAAACTACTGCCATCTGTGAAAAGCTGTTCATCTGGGTCCTCTAGCAGGACATCAGTTAGGTCTGGCCTGGCCAGCTGTGTCAAGTCCAGGTAGTCATGTATGGGCGCAGATGGATCATCATCAGGGAGGAGGCTAGCTGGGTTAATTGCCTGAGTTTTGCTGAACTTAATGTGGAGTTGGTCTATTAATAGGGCCTGACATTGGGTTACTCTTGTGTTAGACATCCACCATTCCAGGGTGCTCTGGAGTAATATGTCAACTGCATGGGGGGCAGTAAGGATTAACTCTTGTCCTAGAGTTAATTTATCTGCCTCTTTCACAAGTATAGCTGTAGTCACTATTGCCTGCAAGCTACTGGATCTAGTCTCTTGGAAATATAGATCCCAATGCTACTGGATCTAGTCTCTTGGAAATATAAGCTATTGGTCTCTGCCAGGGCCCTAGGGTCTGGATTAGGACACCTTTGGCAATTCCCTTGGTTTGATAGGTAAACAGATGAAAAGGCTTAGTCATGTCTGGTAGTGCCAGTGCTAGGGCAGAGACCAGAGTTCTTTTTAACTACTCAAAAGCCTGTTTTTCAATCTCAGTCCAAACAAGGGCCTGCATGCCTCCTGAATATAGTGGTTTTGCAATTTCAGCAAACCCTAGGATCCAGAGCCAGCAATACCTGACCACCCCTAAGAACTCACAAACTTGCCTCTTAGTCTTGGGGATGGGAATTCTTAGGATAGCATCTATCCTGTCATGTGGGAGGGTCCACTCACCTTGCCAGAAATGATATCCTAGGTAGGTTACTTCTGGGGAGCAGACCTGAGCCTTCTTTGCAGAGACCCAATATCTCAGGGTCTGGAGGGTTCTGAAGAGACTCTTAGTAGCCACCCAGCAGGTTGTCTCCATTCTGGTGGCCAACAGCAGGTCATCCATGTATTGCAATAGGATGCATTTAGGGTGATCTCACTGAAATTCTATTAAGTCCTGACGCACGGCTTCGTCAAACAGGGTCAGAGAATTTGTGAAGCCCTGTGGGAGCCTAGTCCACGTCAATTGACCCAAGAATCCTTTCTTGTGTCTGTCTACTCAAAGGAAAAGATAGGTTGGCTTATTGCAGTGAGAGGTATACTGAAGAATTTGTCCTTAACATCCAGTATGGTGTAAAACTGGAAGGCTGGAGGAAGCAGGCTTAGCAAGACATAAGGGTTTGGCACTGTAAGATATATAGTCTCTGTCCTCTTATTTACCTCCCAGAGATCTTGGACTGGCTGATAGTCTTTGTCCCAGGCTTTTGGACAGGGATTAGGAGCATATTTCATGGTGATTAAGAAGGAACCAGGATCCCCACCTCCCGGAGCCTTGAGATGTGAGGGGCAATGCTCCTTTTTGTTTCTTGGCTCATGGGGTATTGTCTTACCTATACAGGTATGGCATTGGACATCAGCTGGGCAACTATTGGTGCCTGGTGTTTTGCCAGTCCTGGGGGGTTACCTTCCACCCAAATGGTTAGGAACATCTGCTGCAGGAGTTAGAGGTATTCTGTAGGCCTCCCTTCAGGCTAATCTTCCTGGGTAGGCTTTTCCTGTAACAGATATTCCTCGGACAAGGGACAGGTTAAGAGGATTCTTGTAGGTACAAGATCCCTTGATGGTTTGTCTATTCCCACATTGAAGAGGGCCTTATCCTCCTCAAAGTACATGGTGGCCTGCAGCTTTCGGAGTAAGTCTTGGCCAAAAAGGGGATAAGGACAGTTGGGGACTGTTACAAAAGAGTGGGTTACGGTGTGTTTGCTGAGGTTGACAGTCCTCTGTGAGGTCAAGCAAAGAGCAGAATCTCCTGTAGCACCTTGAATGGAGGTTTTCTTAGCAGTTAATTGTCCCATAGGAGAGGTTAAAACAGAGTATGTAGCCCCAGTGTTGATCAGACTGTCTACTGGGTTGCCCCCTACCTTGCGAGTCACCCTGGGCTCTTGGGGCTTGTCTGAATGGAACCCCAGCTTCATCAGTCCTCCTCAAGGTTGAGGACTTCAGAGGATTTCTGTCTACAGTCCTGTCTTTTGGGGCATTCATTTTTCCAATGTTCCTCTTCTTTGCAGTATGCACATTGATTCTTTCCTAATTTGGGCCTATTTTCTCCCTTTCTAAAGGCTAGTTTTTTTGTCTGTCTCCTTTATGGCTGTTACTATTGCCCTGGTTAGTTTCTTTTCCTGTTTATCTGAGGAGATATCCCTATTGTTATAGACCTTCTGTGCTATCTCTAATAGTTGGGAGAAATTTATACCTTGGAAACCCCCTAATTTCTGCAATTTCTTCCTAATATCTGGAGAAGACTGCATCACGAAGGCCACATTGATTGCCCTACTATTTTCAGGGGCATCAGGGTCAATTGGAGTATATATTTGATAAGCCTCTTGCAGTTACTCCAGGAAAGCCACAGGGGACTCCTGGGGTTCCTGCATGACCTCAGTGACCTTAGATAAATTTACTGGCTTTTTTGCTGCCCCTTTTATACCAGCTAGTAAGGCCTGGTAAAAATTGGCCAACGAAGCTCACCGTCCCACAGTGTTTGGGTCCCAATTAGGCTTGGTGGAGGGGAGGATTTCCTCAACATGTTCCTTATTTTTTTCTATTGACCCTCCCCCCAGCCCAGTTGCAGCTTTCCTTGCTTCTGCGTGGATTCTCTGTCTCTCTTCAGAGGTGCAAAGGGTAACTAAAAGCTGCTGACAGTCATTCCAGGTGGGATTGTGGGTATGGAAAATAGATTCTAGCAGACCAATAAGAGCCTGAGGTTTTTCAGAGACCAGTGGATTCCAAGCTTTTCAATTATATAAATCACTTGAGGAGAAGGGGACATATACTAAGGAGGGGTTCCTGCTCCCGCAGGGGGAGCTTGTCTTAGGGGCAGGTTCACCTCCGACGGAGCTGTCCCCTTAGGGTCCTGCTCCGTGTATGTGGAGGTGAAAGGGGATCCTCCTGTGGGGCTGAGGGGGTCTGAGCATGGGGGGGCCTATGAGTTAAGGAAAGGGTTGTGAGGATTGTAGGGAGGGGGTAAATCGGATTCTTCAGGAGCCTGTGACAAAATTGGAGGACCTAAGGGTGGTGGGTCCTTTTCTTGTGGCCTGCTTTTTAGGGGTCAGTTGACAAGGTTCCTATCACCCCTCTGCATCACACATCTCTCCAGCCATGACAGAGGATTCTCAATGAAGTGTCTCCATTGGTCAATATAAGGATGTTGATCTGGGTGGCTGGGATTCCCAGTGACTACATTCCAGACTGCTCGGGCATGCAGGGGGTTGAAGGACCCTGTGTCCAGCCAATCAACCCCAAATGTGGGCCATTCTAATTCACAGAGGGCCCTTAATTTTCCTATAGACAGTTTCACTCCATAATCACCAGCAAAGCCTAATTTGAAATGATCTAACATACATTGGAAAGGGGTTTGAGTCTTACTGGAATTTCCCCCTATTGAGAAGCAGAGGATAATTACACTGACTGACAAAAAGGAAAGAGGAGGCTTCCTGGTGACGCCCAGTAGTCAAAGGATTTCTGAAAGGTGTTCTGGAGTCCAAACCCTAAAGGAAGACCAGGGAGGTTCTAAAATATACAAAAGATTGAAAGGAAAGAGAAAAATTGAGAATAATAGTGAACCCTGAAAAAGAAGGTCCTCAAGTCACTGTAAAAGAGACTCCAGAGACAGAGTTGATGGACAGAACCTAGGAGAGGTCCTGATATAGGTCAGTCAGGAACAACGTGAAATGGTAAGACAGACAATACAGACAAAGAGTCCTCTTAAATGATGGATGAACGAAACACAGAACGAGAATCGAACTGAGTTTCAGAAAACCAGACTGAATCTCAGATAACCAGATAACCAGAACTAAAACCGGAAAACTCTCTGCTAACATCTTAGCTTCTGGAGAGCCCACTGAGAGGGTATGCCGCATCCGGCCCCGTTCCACAGTGTATCAGATAGACAGGTCTCAGACCAGAACGATTTTCTAGTGACTCCAAAATGTTTGCTGGGCATGATGAGAATCCATGGTCTGCCTGCAGGCTGAACAGTGATGCCCCGGGGCCCTGGAACATCTCAGGTGGTGCCTCTCTTGTGAAATGACTGACCACCAGCAGCCTGACCACAGAGACTGCCAGCTGGTGGTGACCAGAACAGAGTGTCCAGAGGATACGGAGACCTCGTTGAGGCCTCCAAGTGTTGTATTTGGACAGCGAGTGATAAATTCACCACATTCAGAAAGGCTGAATTAGGAGTCTTTATTCCAGAAGCCGGTGACCATGAGCAGACTAACATCCAAAATACTCACAGATCCTAGCAAACTCAGGGGAGAGTATTTAAAGGCAAAAACCACAACCAGCTGGGAGAGGGAGATTAGCCAAGCGAGTTACAGAAGCTGAGATAAGCAAGTTAGGTTGGGCACACATGGGTGTTTCCTGGAACTTGATGGACTTGGGTTTTTGGCAGTCTGAATGGTGTGATTGGGAAAGTTCCAGGGCAGTTAGCAACACAATACATTTTTAAAATGAAGTACAGCTCATAACATAATGGAGTACAATTCATAACATAATTCATAAGGTGTGACTTATGTCAGGGGCCCTTATTTCACCAGTTCCATAAATATTCAAAAAAGTAAGAGTTAATTTTCTTTCTTTCTTTTTTTTTTTTTTTTATATGTAAAAGTAATTGTGTTTTATTTTATTTTTTTTTAATTCATTTTTATTGTTAGACTTATTGGGGTGACATCTGTTAGCAAGAATTACATAGGTTTCAGGCATACAATTCCACAGTGCATTGTCAACTTGATGCATAATAAGTTCACCACCAAGAGTTAATTTTCTACAGTCCAGATTGCAAACTGGAGTTAAATGAGATCCATTTAATAATTATTGTTACAACTGAACAATATTCTGATGCTTTTAATTCCCTGGTTTTTTGAAACTGTTTTTGGACCCATGCCCAAGGTCTGTCTTGATGAATACATTTCAGAAAATGAAAAATAAAAATGAACTATATGGCTCTAGAAAGTACAGCAATGATATATCACAAAGCTCTAAAAATATGTTTTTCCAGTTCAATCTCCAATATGCATTGGTAGATAGAAAAGAACAGAGGCAATAAATACAATTCTTTCATGATGTGTGTGGAATATGTTAAAACTTAATATTGTTTATTGTAGTCAGGTAGTTGAATACTTTTAATTTGCAGTGTGAATTGTTTTAAAGTTCCACCGAACCCTGAATTACTTCTTCACCAGCCTCCCCTGACTTGACATGAAGTCATCCACTTAACCAAAAGAATCATTGTTTGAACTCTAACTCTGTGTCAGGATCCATGAGAGGTTCTGTAGGCATATAAAGATCTCATTTTTGCCTTCAAGGAACTTACAGTCTTAGGGGTGGGAGAGACCTACACTCATACAAAGAAAACTGAGATGGCAAGGCCAAGTATGATGTGTCAGAAGAAGCCTAGTGTAAGTAGAGTCTTCTTGGAGGCAACAGGCATGAACTGAATCTTATATTATAGAATGATCAGACTACTACTTGGCTGGCAGGAAGGAGGAGAACATAGAAGAGAAGAACAAAGGTGCAGGGGGAAAAAAGGGACTGACTTTTGGAGGACCATGAGAACAATCCTGTTGGAGTATGAGATTCTTCTAAAGCAGTGTTTATTAAAGATTTGTGACTGTGACTATAGCAGAGAAGATGATGTTCCATATTCCTACATAAGTAGACCATGTTGACAATGAAGAATTGGGTATTATCAACTACATAATCAAGATGGTAACAGATAAGCAACTTAATAGAAGCAAAACAAGAAAGAAAATCCTAAGCAATAAACAGCAGCAACTGAAGTCCATGACCAACTTAAGATCACTCTGATGATGCTCTGTTGACATTCATTTCAGGTGCTTGAGCAGGAAACCTAGAACTCATCTTCTGTCCTTCCCTCTTCAACCTTCTACCTGTGGTCCACTTAGCAGCAGGTGGTGCCAGCTCTGCCTCTACCATAGCCCAACCCAATTACCTTTCATTTGGTCTCCCTGTTTAAACTCCATGCCCCATTCATTATTCCCATCCTGATCCCAATTCATTCTTTACACAGCAGTTAAAACATCTAAAAAATACTAAATCTCATTGATCACACCCTCCTTAAACACCCCTATTGTCCCCATTATGCCAGGATACAATATAGACTCTGTAACATAACCAAAGATCCTGAAGAGTCCCACCAGGTCTCTTCTCTAATGCTATCTTTTGTCATGCTCCCCTTCATTAGTTTATTGGGACCCAGATAGATCCTGCTTCCTCAAACTAGATCTGCTTTGCCACCGTCCACATAGAAGGCACTTTGTATTTACTCTTTTCCTGGTTAGCTCCTATCACGGATCAAAGATTAAAGGTCATTTCCCCACAGAAGCTTGCTTTGACCAATACCCCAATCTAAATTTTGTCCCTTTTGTCATTCTTTCTCATAGCCTTTAGTCTTTCATTTCATGGCACTTATCAAAATTTATAATTATACATGTAAATTTGTTTAAGACTTGAAGCATCATGAAAATATGGACCATGTGTGTTTGATTCATCACTGTGTACCTGAGTCTTGCATCCTGACAGCTGAGGTTTGCAATAAATGTATCTACAAGGCATAAAATGGAGGGAATTCTGTGTGCTGCATTACAATATTGATTCAAATCCTCAATAATCTCTACCACCAAATTTAGTAACTGATTTGATTGATTATTTGTAAATAGTTATTCACATATAAACAAGAGTTACAGCTCTCAAGTATAGAAGAAAAATTTGCATTTTAAATAACTTAAGTGTCTTATGGGTGCCATTTTTACCTACAAAAGGTCCCACTCTTAAAATACAGTGCATGTAGAAATAGTGGGAAGTATGAGGAAATCATAACAACAACACAGTGTTTATTTGGAGCCAGGCATCCTGCCACACATTTTACAGGCATTATCTGTAATCTTACAACTATTCTGAGAATAGGTTTTATAGCCCCCATTTACAAATGAGAAAACTAAACTCTGAGAGATAATCTGACCACAGCCCCAGAGCTAGTAGGCAGGAGAGATTGATAGAGCAAAAAATTTTTTAAAATCCACAATTTGCACAATGTAATCTCTGTGCAATTAGCAAACCATTGTGGAATTTCAACCTCTATTGCTATTCCCCATATTGGTTGAAATGACATTTACTAATGCTCATTGTATTTTTCTTAAGAACACTAAGTTCTTAAAAACTTTCTTTGTTTAGAATAATAAACAATGTCTTTCAGAAATAAACATTTTCTGATTCTGAAGTTATGGTTGGAGAGACTTTCAAATTAAGAAGAAAATGAACATCAAATTAAGATGTTACAAATAGCATATACCTGACTCAAATGATAAAAAAAATAGCCTTTGACCTACATACTTAGGAAATGTGTGTGGCTCCCTGGTATGTGTTAGTGAGTTCATAGGCTGGGTGAGCAAATATTTAAGCATGTGCAAGAGCAATAATGGCTCTTTTGGAAATCCTCAACCCACTAGCATACACTAAAACCATAAATATCCAAGGAGATGTTGAACTGTTGGGGAGAGAAATCCAAGTTGACTTGGCATGAAGCTGGAGACTGATTGAAAGCTTTAAAACTTCTTCAAACTTGGATATTCTAAGAAGCCTGGAAGGTAGATATTGTGGAACAAATTAGGAGACCTGCTGGGTAATCCTGACTCAGGAAATACAGTTAAATTCCTTCCTTTAGGGAGTTCAAGCAAATTTTAAACACCACAGCTATTTTAGAGAGAAATGCCACATTCCTATTAGAAGGAAAGACCTTTCCATAAGAATTAAGAAAAAGAGAACCACTATATGCAGGAGTTTTATATGTTTGATTTGTTCCATTTAACTCCTTGAAGTTAAAATTATTTATCATTTATTATGATAAAAGCTATGGCCCAGAGAGTTTAATTAACCCATAATCACACAATTTGTGATGAAGTTGGGATTTGAACTTACATGTTTTTACTCCAAACACCTCTTTCCCTTGTAGTCAACTGTTCAGCATAGCTCAAGGAAGATTGGTGAACTTAATGGAAAAACTACAGAATAACAGGATCCTGAAGTTGTAAGACATGATTTCAGAATATATTCATCTTTTCATTCCTTATAGTGTGTAATACATCATAGGTACTCAATGGGTTTGTAGAATGATGAATGGATGGATGGATAGATGGATGGATGGATTCCCTATTCCTAGCACATGCTGACTGCCTGTCTTTTGCATATTTAGACTATTTCCCAGAATATAGCAGGCAGTAGCCAATAGTGTGATATTGTGTTTTTTTCCTATGAGCAAATTCAGGTAGGCAAAATGGATAAAAAGTTTCTTTAATAATTTTTCACTAGTTTTTATAGCCATTTTTCTGAAGAGTTAAATACATGTGTATAGTTGTTTCAATTCCATCAAAATAAGGAGCATCTCAATGCCTTAATTGAAGGAAGTGAGATGCACCTGGTTTGCAGCTGCTTCAGTCCAGTGAATGTAGACAGTATTGTACCTTTTTATTATAGTGTGTTTCACCTCCCGTTCTGGTCTCACCCCTTTTTTTTGCAGTCTTACATTTTGCATTAGTCCTGGGAAGCTAGTTCTCTTCTTTCTCTAACCCAATCCCACAGATATAATTCTTGCCAAGGCCAACCCCAAGGTATCCTACCAATTCTGAAATCATCTAATGTAAATTTCATATATGTGGCACCAGTGAGCCTAAGGGACCCTTCAAGGAGATTCAGCCACCATTTTTTCCCTAGTCCTTGGCATCATCTAACACCAAGTGAGAATGAGTGCTGGGAATCAGTTCCACTTTTGTGTTGACCTCAGCTCCCTTGTGGTAAGCAGGATGGTGGGCTCTTGAGAACAGGCTGGCATCATTAGGCTCTCTCTCTCTCTCACTCTTACTCTAACACTCTCTCTCTCTCTCTCTCACTGTAACTCTCACTCTCTTGCTTTCTCTGACTTCCACATCTTCTTGCTATCCTTCTTTCACCCAGGAGACTTTATTTCCTTGCTTTTCTCTTTGGTCTAGACTTTAGATCATTCTCTTTTGGCCAGGAAAGCATTATTTCACAGTCTTTTCCAGGAGTGAGTATTTGATTCTGCTCTGGAAGAGCTTGAGAATGGCAATAAATTTCATCTCTTGAGTTGTTTTTGTTGTTGTTAAAAGGTTCCAAGTTATCAGTCTGGGATGGTGTATATAATAATTCTTCTTAGTTTTTAAGTGGATACTGATATTTACAACCAATGTTGTTAAGTTCATCAAATGGCAAAGCCTGTGGGGCAAGCAACATTAGAATTAACCACACCACTCTAAATAACCCCGGTGTTGCAGCTGCCATTTCCTGCTGGCCTGTGAGCAGGAGTATGTGGTCATAGCTGGATCTGGGGGGTAGTCAGGGCTCCTTTTACCATCAAGTTTAAGGAAGAAACAGGTTGAGAAGAAGCATTTCTTTTGCTGCCAGAGATGCCCGTGCCTTATGTAATACAGGTAGGAAGATAATCTTTGGAAATGTAAATCATTTGTTCAAGTCTGAGTGAAAGTAGAGGATGGATTATCTTGTGGGAAAATGAGAGGGGAATTCACTACATAAAATGGGAGAATTATTTAATGTAGAAACTTACAATAAAATTGTTTGCAATTCATGTGTGTGAGTATGTGTGTGACTCTAAAACCCCATAAGTAATACTCTTCAGAGCACCAAAAATGATTAACCTTAAAGGTAGAATGGAGCCATTTCCTAGTTTATTCCCAACAGCCAATTATCAGATAAATATTTTTTCAGGGTCACTACCTTGGTAGAACAACTGGTACAGAAATAACACTGGCCCCTGTAGTGGGTGGAATAGTGACCACAAAATGATATATCCATGTCCTAACTCCTATACTATGAATGTGACCTTACTTGGAAATAGAATCTTATAGACATAATTAATTAAGTTAAGAGTCTTGAGCCAAGATCATCCTGGATTTAGGGTAGGACCCAACTCTAATGACTGCTGTCCTTATAAAAGAAAGGAGAGGAAGATTTAACAGTCAGACACTGGGAAAAACATGTGAAGATGGAGGCAGACACTTGAGTTATGCTGCTAAAAGCTAAGGAATGCCAAGGGTTTCCAGCAGCCACCACAACCTAGAAGAGAGGCAGGGAACAGACACTTCTTCAGAGCTTCTAGAAAGGACTAACCGTGCTGACGCTTTGATTTTGAATTTCTGGCCTCTATAATTGTAACAGAATAAATGTCTGTTGTTTCAAGCCACCTAGTTTGTGGTAATGTGTATCAGCAGCCCTAGAAAACTAACACAGGCCTCAAACCTGAACACAGAAGTGAATAGAAAATGACTTACAGAAAATATTACTTTGGCCTACTGCAAGAACCTGTTTTGCCAAGATTTATACAACACTTAAACATGAATAATTCCTGTCTTATACAGAAGTCTGTGTTTAAGTTCTAGCAATCTTCCCTGAAATCTCCATGACATTCAATAGAGAGGGTATCAGGAAGAGCTATGCTCATATCCTTGTTGAATTCAGAATGCTCAAGTAGGCCCACCAGAGTTTTATTTCAAGGTAAGGCCCATAAGCCTCATGTGGGCAATGCTTGAGTTCTGTGGGACTAGTAGCCATCCTGTACTCCCAAGTGGGGGCTGCTCTTCAACTCTAAGATGGTATCCAAGTTGGGGAAGGGAATTGCACCAGGGGAGCAGAAGGAAGTGACAGAGAATAGTCTTGGCCTGCAAAGGGGAACAATGTTGATGTGCAGCCCAGCTTTGCATTCTCCACCTTATTTTCTGGCCCCTCCCTTTGTGACAGATAGCTAGAGAGGGGACAGCAATGGATTGAAATGCAAGTCAAATGATTAGTTCAGGGCTCTGGTGGAAAAGAGGTCATGAATGCAAAGCTCTGTTGGGGACTGATGGGCAGTGGGAGGAGAGTGGTTGCCCTACACCGCTTGATGGTTGTTGGAGCAGAGCAAGAAGGGGCCACTTGCTAGTATGGGGCCACTGTGAGGGATGGCAGGAATGGCCATTAGGATACTAGCTCAGCAATAGCATGACATTTGTGGTCAAGAGGGATATCACAACAGTGACCAGGAAAAAGCAAGGGCAAAAGTGATGGTATAAGTTATATCACATAACTCCATGGACCTCTCAACTATCAGGAATGATTTGAGAGCTGAGGCTATTGCTCCTTTAGCTAATGGAAACTAGAGCAAAAGGTCATTGCTAAACCACAATGTGATCTCACCTTACACCCATTAGGATGGCTACTATTGAAAAAAATAAACACAGGAAATAGTAAATGTTGGGGAGAATGTGGAGAAATTTGAAACCTGGTGCACGGCTGGTGAGATGTATAATGGTGCAGCCACTGTGGAAAACAGTATAGTGGTTCTTCAAAAAATTAAAAGTAGAACTGCATATGATCTAATCAACAGTACTTCTGGGTATGTATCCCACTAAATAAATTAAAAGAAAAATATTGAAGAGATATTTATATACCCACATTTATAGCAACATTATTCTCAATAGCCAAAAAGTGGAAGCAACACAAGTATCCATCAGTGAATGAATGGGTGAGCAAAATATGGTATATAATACAATAAAATATTATCCAGCCATAAAAAGGAAGAAAATTCTGATATATGCTATAACATGTGACCCTTGAGGACACTATGCTAAATGAAATAAACTAGTCACAAAAAGACAAATATTGTATGATTCCATTTATACAAGGTCCCCCGAGCAGTCAAATTCATAGAAAATGAAAGCAGGATGATGTTGCTTGCCAGGGTCTGGGGCCAAGAGGAATAAAAAAGTTTTATTTAATAGATGCAGAGTTTCAGTTTTGCAAGATAAAAAGAGTTCTGGAGATGGATGGTAGTAATAGTTGCACAATGTAAATATACTTACTGCCACTGAATTGTATATTTAAAAATAATTAAGATGATAAATATTATGTTGTTGCATTTTACCACAATTAAAACAAAACAAAGCAAAGACCATTACTTCTTTCCCATATTCTACCCTGAATACCTACACACATAACTCCACACTCTTATCCCAAAATCCATTTGAGGCTGGGTGACCTGCAGAAACACAATTCACTTTCTATGCTTCCAAGCTAAGTCTGAAAATATCTGTGTGACTGTTTCTGTCAAATAAATTGTGCTTCAATGTTTAGTGCCTGATGGGTGTCATAAGCCATCTGGATGTTTAAATAAAAAATCTGGAAGTCAATGTGACTCCCAGTGTCTTTTCTATCTATCACCCATTTGCCAGGTCTTAGTTATTCTGCTTCCCTGATATATTTTGCATCTTTATCTCCTCTCTATTCATGTAGTTCAAGTCTTCTGCTTGGATTTGGCAACAGCTTCCTTCTTCATATCCCTACCTCCTCTTTCAGTCCTCCCAGACTCATCCTTCCCAGGGTTGCCAGAGGGATCTTACAAGAAAACAATTCTGATCATGTCCTAGCTCTGAGAACTCTCCGTGTGCTGTCCATCTGCTCCAGGATGTGCTTTCAAGACTTGCAAAGTTGAAAGATTCCCCGCTATTCCTGGAGCCAGCCTGATTCTGTAGCCTCACCACCTTCTGCCAATTCCCAACTCCTGCTATATCTCCAAAATGTTACCTTCTGGCAATATTAATGATCGTATTCTGAACATGCTGTTTCATGTCTGTGGCTTTCCTTAGGTCTAGAAATGCCCTCCCTACTCGCCAACATTCCAAACTCTAGTTAGCTTTCCAAACTCAGCTAAAACCAGCTTTTTCTTATCTCTACATGGCCTCTCCCACCCCAACCTGAATAATTTCTCTTCTCTTTAATTTAAACATAATTCTATTCTGGTACATGTCACATGGCATGAGAATTCTTACTTTTTTTTTACATGTGTCAATAGTATGCAATAAATGTTTCCTAAATAAAATCTATTAAGGAATTCATTCCACTACAGCAGTCTTAATCATAACTATAATTATAAAATTAGATCATGATTTTATTAAAATTCAAGTGATCATAAATATAATCACTTTATTAAAATTAAGGGATCATAATAATAAAATTTCTGTCAATCAAGGAATTTTTACATTTTCAAAGAATTGCAGGCACTATCTAATCTCATTTCTCAGCCAACTATATCAGAATATCAGAATATGGGGCCTTGTCATCAATATTTTGTAAAGCTTTAAATTGGACAAAAAGACTTCAAAACCATTTTCAGCCAAGTTTAAAAAGCCCTGGTTTTTATCTATTCATATATAAGTGGGCAACAACTATATGTATTCTAGGAAGGCTCAGGAAGGTGTGTGTGTGTGTATATATATATATATATATATATATATATATATATATATATGTGTGTGTGTGTATATATATATATATATATATATATATATATATATATATATAATCTCTGGGGACACAATTCTAGTCTCCCTTGCTTTATACAAGTGTTCCTTTTTAAAATGAATAAATAAAATTAAGTGTTAAAAGAAATTTGTAGATACCATAATTTATTTTTCAAATAAAAGATTGTTTTTATAATTTTTAAAGTTTTGAAATCCTTTTTTGGTATCTGATCTTTTATCCCCTGTTTGGCATGATGTTCTCTTAATTTGCTATGTCTTTGATAAATGTTTCCAGCATTACTGTTTCCTAAGAAGTTTTGGTCATGACACAATGAGCTGGCTAGCACAGACTTTATTTTTAGCTAAGAGACTCTGATTCAAGCTCCATAGCTAGTGGATAAGGCTCAGCTTCTTTTTCCAACCCTGACACTTTTCTATGCTTTGTGGCAAATCATCTTTTTCAGGGAACATCCCACATATGAGATGTCTGGCTACAGGAATTTCTTATTTTCTCAAGCAAAAGTGGAACCTTTAATACCCTTAGATACAAAACTTTGAAAGTCCTTTCAACATTCTTGTATTTTGTAAAGCGAACAAGGGCATGTGGGGGTTCATCTGGAAGGAGCAATGATCATGAAGATCACTTGGGTGTATTTTAAATCTGAAAAACTGCTTGTATATTCTAAATTCTATAATTTTTTTAAAAACCACCACTTTTCTACAAACTGAAATCATTTTTATATAAAATGTCATGCCAACAACAGAATTTGCCTGTCTTTTTGAATCATCTCTTGAATGTTTCTTCACCGAACTTGTGGACCACCTGGGATTCTTTCAGCAGCTTTACCAGAAGCCATAAGGCAGCAGCAGGCCTTGGAGTTCCCTGAGACTTTTGCTGACCTGCCCTAGGTCCAGTTCTGGTGGCAGCTGGCCTTGGTTCATAGCATGGCCCTTCCCATATGCCTCCAGATCTAATATAGGCAGCTACATGTGGATCACTTTGTAGCTACTACAAGGTAGCCCTGAAGAAGTGACAGGTACTGGAGCCTTTCCCAAGATGCCCCAGAACCAACACACAGTGGCCAGCTTAAGACCACAACAGAGAACTACCTGATTAGTCCCACAAGTAGCACAAACAAAAAGTGGTCTCAGCAGGCACCAGAGTTCACTGGGGCAAATCCTTCCCCATGGAGATAAGCCCTCATAGCAGCTTCTACAATGTGGTCATGGCCAATCTTCATAGCCAGTCATCCTGAGGGTCAACCTACCCACTAACCTACCAACAGCAATCCAGGACCAACTACAGCAGTAGGGTAACACATAACCCACACAAGGGACACAGCTGGAACACCCCACCTAAGTGACCAGGAAGATTATGCCATTGGGCCCCACAGAAAACCTACTATACATAAGGTCACCGAGCAAGACTAGGAGACATAGCAGCTGTACCTAATACATAGAAACAAACACAGAGAGTCAGCCAAAATGAGGAAACAAATAAATATATCTTATATGAAAGAAAAGGACAAAACTACAGAAAAAGAGTTAAATAAAATGGAGAAAAAACCTACCAGACACAGAGTTCAAAACAATGGCTGTAAGAATGCTCAAGATACGTAATGAGAACTTCAACAAGGAGACATAAAGCATAAAGAAAGACATAGGAACCATAAAAAAGAATTAATGAGAAGTGAAGAATGCAATAGCTGGAATGAAATATGCACTAGAAAGAATCACCAGAACACTAGATGAAGCAGATCAAATCAGCCATTTGAAAGAGAAGATAGCAGAAAACACCCAATCAGAACAGCAAAAGAATAGGAACTGAAAAAATAATGATAGTTTATGGGGCCTCTGGGACAATATCAAACACAACAACATTTGCATTATAGGAATACCACAAGGAAAAGAGAAAGCAAGGTATTGAGAAGATATTTGAAGAAATAATGACTGAAAACATCCCCAACCTGGCAAAGAATATAGACATAAAAGCCCAAGAAGAGCACAGAATTCCAAACAAGATGAACCCAAACAGGCCCAAACCAAAATAATTAAAAAGCCAAAGATTAAAGACAAAGAGAGAATACCAAAAACAATTAAGAAAAAAGCAGTTAGTTACCTACAAGAGAGCTCCCGTAATAGAGTCAGCTTATTTCTCAATAGAAATTTTGCAAGCCAGAAGGGATTGACACTAAATATTCAAAGTGATGTAAAGCAAGGTCCTACAACCAAAATTACTCTGCCCATCAAGGCTATCATTTACAATCGAAGGACAGACAGCTGAAGAGCTTGCTGATAAGAAAAAGCTAAAGGAGTGAATCACCACAAAACCAATATTAGAAAAATATTTAAGGGATTTCTTCAAAAAGAAGAGGAAAAAACATAAATATAAATAATAAAATGATCATAACTACATAGCTATCAATAATCACTTTAAATGTAAATGGCTTAAATGCTCCAATCAAAAGATAAAAGGTAGCTGAATAGGTAAAAAAACAATACCCATATGGTTGTCTACAAGAGAGCCACTTCAGATCAAAAAAACACACAGACTGAAAGTAAAGATATTTTGTGAAAATGGTAATAAAAAAATAGCTGGGGTAGCAATACTTATATCAGAAAAAATAGACTTAGTAACAAAAGCTTTATTAGAGACAGAGAAGGACATTTTATAATGATAAAAGTATCAAGCCAACAAGAGGATATAACACTTGTAAACATTTACACACCAACATAGTAGCACCTGAATATATAAAGCAAATATTGACCAACAAAAAATGATACACCAACAATCATACAGTCATAGTAGGGGATTTTAATGCCCCGTTGACATCAATAGATAGATTTTTCAGACAGAAAATCAAAACCAGAAAAGAGCGGCATTAAATGACACATTAAACCAGATGAATTTAATGGAAAATTTTAGAGCATTTTATGCCAAAGCAGCATTTATATATATTTTTTTCAAGTGCACAAGGAACATTTACCAAGATATGTTAGGTCACAAAACAAGTATCAGTAAATATAAGAAGACTATAATAATTTCAAGCATCTTTTCCAAGCACAATGGTATGAAACTAGAAATTAATTATAAGAAAAATACTGAAAAACACATGGAAGCTAACTAATATGCCTCTTGGCAAGGAAATAACACCTTACCGAGTTGTTTCTACAGTGCTGCTAACGTAAGTGCATGGTGTTAAGTTCACGAACTTAATTGTCAAATTTTGAGTATGATGACAGCTCTGATGGCCTTTTCACTAAAAAAGTTCCAAAAATTCTCTGAAAGGTAGACTAGGCACTGATGTCGGTGCATAGCTTCCCAAGGGGAATACTTCAAAGGTGACTGCAGTGTTATTCAGCAATGAGGTATGTAGCACTTTTTATAGAATGAGTTCATGAAATTAATTGTCTGACTTCATATATATATATATATATATATATATATATATATATATCTCCTAATGATTTAACCAAAAACAAAACAAATAAAAAACCAACACACACATAACGATTAGAAATGATAAATGAGTTCCATAATTTAGCAGAGTGCAAAATTAATAATCAGCAATCAATTGCATTTTTATACACCAATAATGAACTATCAGAAAGAGAAATTAAGAAAACAAACCCATTTATAATTGCATTAAAAAAATACCTAAGTATAAATCTAAGCAAGGAGGTAAAAGACCTGGTATTCAGAAAACTATAATGCACTGAAGAATGAAATTGAAGAAGATACAAGTAAATGAAAGTATATACCATATTCATAGATAGAAAGAATTAATATCATTAAAATATCCATATTTCACTAATTAACCTAGAGATTTAATGCAATCCCTAAAAATTCCAGTGGCATTTTTCACAGAAGTAGAACAAATAATTCTAAAATTTATATGAACCACCAACGACCTCAAATAGCCACAGCAATCTGGAGAAAGAAAAACAAAGTTGGAGGTATCATGCTACCTGATATCAAACTATTCTACAAGGCATGATACTAGCATTAAAAACAGATATTTATCTGTTTTTAGTATGTAGACTATGCCTACATAGTCAACTAATCTATGGTTAAGGAGGCAAGACAATGAGGTAAAACAGTCTATTCAATAAATGGTCTTGGGAAAACTGGACAGATAAGAACGATAAAAAAAATACAGTGAATGTTTAAATTAAAAAATTATATTACAATAAAAGGTACATTGTCATTAATTCCCCTGAAAATACTCCCCCTCGCTTTGAACACACTTATCCCATCATTCTCGCCACTATCTGAAGGAGTTCTGGGTGTCCTCTTCCATGAGTGTCTTTAGTTGCACTGTCATGGCTCCCTTGATGTCCTCAATTGATTCAAAACATTTCTCTTTCATGTTCATTTTGACTTTGGGGAAGATCCAGAAGTCACATGGTGCCAGATTCAGTGAAAAATGTGAATGATGACAAATCGTAATGTTTTTATTTGACAGGAATTTCCTTACCAGAAGTGATGTGTGACACAGAGCATTATCATAATGGAGAATGAAACCATTTTCCCATTTCTCAGGCTATTTTCTATGCACATCATTTCTTAAATGCTCTAATAAGCCCTCACAAGTATAGTGTGTCCTCATTTACCTTGTTCACCAGATCTGGCACTATGCATGCAACTACTGGTTCTTCCTCAAAGTCAAAATGACCATGAAAGGTAAATGTTTTGAATCATTTCAGGACTTGAGGCAGGCAGGAAAATGCAACTAAAGACACTCACAAAAGAGGACTATCAAAACTGCTTCAGAAAATAGCAAGAATGATGAGGTGTGTTCGAAGCAAGGGGGAGTATTTTGAGTGGAATTAATGGCAATGTATCTTTTACTGTAATAAAAATTTTTATTTAAACATTCACCATATTTTAATCACACCTCATACATGCAAAAAATAAATAAAATCAGACCACCTTCTTATACAATATACAAGAATAAACTCAAAGTGGATTAAATACTTAAAAATAGGACACAAAACCATAAAACTCCTAGAAAAAAACAGACAATAAACTCTCTAACATTGCTCTTAATGATATTTTTTCTGCTCTTTCTCCTCAGACAAGGGAAAGAAAAAAAAATTATAAACCAATGGGACTACATCAAATTAAACAGTTTTTGCACAGCAAAGGAAACCATCAACAAAATGAAAATAAATTCAACTAATGGGAAAAGATATTTTCCAATGATATATCTGACAAGGATAATATCCAAAACTTATTTTTAAAAACTCATACAACTCAACATCAAAAACCCCCAAACAATCCAATTAGAAAATGGGCAGAGGACCTCAATAGATAGTTCTCCAAAAAGGACATACACATATCCAATAAACATATAAAAAGATTCTCAATGTCACTAATCATCAAAGAAATGCAAATTAAAATCACAGTGAGATATTATTTCATACCTGTTAGGATGGCTATCATCAATAAATCCATAAACAACAAGTGTTTGCAGAGAAAAGAACCTTCATGCATTGTTAGTAGGATTGCAAATTAGTGCAGCCACTATGGAAAATGATTTGGAGGTTCCTAAAAAAATTATAAATAGAACTACCTGATAATCCAGCAATTCTACTTCTGGGTATTTATCTAAAGAAATCCAAAACAATAACACAAAACATAGGATATATACATCCCTATGTTCATTGCAGCATTATTTACAATAGCTAAGATATGGAAGCTAAGATATGGCCCATCAATAGATGATTGAATAAAGAAGAAGTGGTACATATATGTAATGGAATATTGCTTGGCCACAAAAAAGAATAAAATATTACCTTTTGAGAAGACATACATGTAACTATAAGGTATTATGCTAAGTGAAATAAGGCAGACTGAGAAAGACAAATACCATATTATCTCATTTGTATGTGGAAATTAATTAACAAAATAAATGAATAAACAAAACAGAAACAGACTCATAGATACAGATAACAAAATGATGGTTGCTAAATGGGAGGGTGAGGGGTTGGGTGAAAAATGTGAAAAAATTAAGTACAAATTGGTAGTTACAAAATAGTCACAGTAGTGTAAAGTACACTATATGAAATCAAGTCAATAATATTTAAATAACTAAGCATGGTGTCAGGTGGGTACTAGAGTAATGGGGCATCACTTCATAAATCATAAAAATGCCTAACCACTATGCTATATAGTATAATTTATACTATTAATAGTATAAAATAATATTGAATTTCAACTGTAATTGAGAAAGAAAAGAGGAAAGAAAGGATGAATGAAATAAACCATCTCCTAAAGAACACGTCTGTAACAGAGAAGAACGAGAATACCTCTGATTTGTCATTCATCCCAGATGCACACTCATCCATTCCTGCATGATCTTCCCTGTGTCAACCTTTTATTTCTTTTCTCCACTTTCCCCTGATACTCCCAAATGATAACCTCCATTTTTCTACCGTTTTCTTTCCTTCATCCACAGCCAGGTCTCACTTCACCTATTTATAGGAACCAGCTAAACTAGCTCTTTCTCTTGTATTGGCTTTCTATGGCTGCTGTAATAAATTAGCACAAATTTAGTGGCCTAAAACAGTAACAATTTACATTTTGGAGGGTCAAAAGTCTGAAATGACTTTTATGAAGCTAAAATCCAATTATCAGTAGGGCTATGTTTCTTCTGGAAGCTCCGGAGGAATCTATTTTCTTTTTTCTTCCAGCTTCTAGAGGCTGCTGGCATTTTTTGGCTTATTGAACTCTCTTCCATCTTCAAAGCTCATCATAACTTCTGCTTCTGTCATTCCATCTTCTTCTTTTGCCTTTGATTCCCCTGCTTCCCTCTTACAAGAAGTTTTGGGATTATAGTTGACACATTTAGATAATCCAAGATAATTTCCCCATCTCAAAAATTCCTAGTTTAATTACATTAGAAAATTTCTTTTGTAACATATAAAGCAAAGCATTCACATCTTTCCAGGATTAGGAAGTAAATTCTCTTGGGGAAGGTGGGATTATCTGTCTACTACATGTCCTGAAGTTTCCTAGCCAAGCACCATTTTTATCACTTTCTCATTTCACTTTTAAAATATATTGAGTTGAATTGTGCCTCCCACATCTGCCAAGTTCATGTCTACCTAGAATCTCAGAATGTAACCCTTTTTGAAACTAGAGTCTTTGCAAGAGAAATTAATTACATTAAAATGAGGTCATACTGGATTAGAGTAAACTCTAAATCCAGTATGACTGGTATCCTCCTAAGAAGGGGAGATTTGGACACAGAACACATGGAGAAGAAGGCTATGTGATAATAGCACTAGAGATTAGAGTGATGAAGCTACCAGCCATAAAATGCTGAGAATTGCTGGCAACCACGAGAAGTTAGAAAGAGGTAAAATAGATTATTTTCTAGAGGCTTCAGAGTAAACATGGTCCAGCCAATACTTTGATTTCTGGCTGTGGGAGAATAAATTTCTGTTGTTTTAACCTCCTTAGTTTGTGATATTTCATTACATCAGCTCTGAAAAACTAGTACAGATATGATGGAAAAGAGGCACTTTATTTTGTTCATGTGCCAGGTTTTACTAAAAGACAGTTTGACTGAAAGGCTGAAAGTCACTAACAAGTTCCTTTTCTCTGAGCACATTTCTTTGAATGCTGCAATCAGTCACAATTTAGTTATTTTACCATTGATAAACAGCTTTCCTTGCTTTGCTAACAAATGAGCCACTCAGAACCTTCTTTGGTTGTAGGCTCATTTTCATTTTCTGTTTTTCTGAAAAAATTCTGCTGTGATGATAAATTCTGTTTTTAAGTTTTTCTAACTATTGTGTTCCTGTGAACTGGGAATATTTTGATGATGTTTATTGTGCTGATGTTGACATATAGTGTATTATTTTAGCACAATTATTATCTAATTGTGTAGTCAGCAAAATGCTTTCCCATCAAATTCCATAACAATCCACACTCCACTGAGTCTTAAAAATAAGATATTCAAAATCCACTTCTTTTTCTTGCATTGAGTTACTGGCTATTTACTATAAATTAAAATAAATAAATGATGGGGAGGGAGAAGAAAAAGAAAGGAGGGAAGGAAGGAAGGAAGGAGTAAAGGAGGAAGGGATGTTATCATATCAAATTTGAAATATTGTTACATTATAACTGCATCATTGCAATTTGTATATGTCATACATCAGTCCAAAGTGATGAGAGTACTATATACAGTATATTGCAACTACTCAATTCTGTCATTATAGCTTGAAAGCACATGGACAATATGTAAACAAATGAGTGGCTAGGTTCCAATAAAATGTTATTGTGGACAGTGAAATTTGAATTTTGTATAACTTTCATATGTCACAAAACCTTATTTTGCCAATGAGATATATATATATATATATATATATATATATATATATATATATATATATAAATTATTCTCAAATATAAAAACAGATGATATGCCAGATGTGGCTGGTGAGTCGTAGTTTAGTGACTCCTCCTTAGGTCATTAAGTTATCTCCAAAGTTCATCCAGCTCAATTATCATAAGATGTTCTTGAGAGAGTAGTCTTAGTCACTTCCTTTGCGCAGAGCACCTGTATAATACTGTTCACTTAGATATTTCAAGGAAAGGACTATGACATTTGCTTTAAAATAACTTTTAAAGACCATATTGTTTACTTTTTAAATTTTGCCGAGTTTGTTCTTACTTTATTTTATTTCTGTTAAGTCAATTGCTTAATTTTTTTTAAGTTACAAAAAGCAGAGTTGACAGCCATAGTGCATTATGTTACCCAGGAATCACAAAAAAGAGGTTTCTTTTTTTTATCTATTAATGCTCCAAAATATACATTCTATGACAGTCCCAGAGGTTCTCAATCCCAAAGATGACTTAAAAAGAAAGTTCTAAGACATATCAGTAGTTGTCAGAGGTTGGGAAGTGGAGAGACACTGGTAATACAGAGCAGCATAAGGTAATCTTGTTGGTAAGGGAACTGTTCTCTATCTTAACTGCGGTAATGGCTAAATTATTCTTTGCATTTGTTAAAACATAGAGCTTTGTACCAAAAGAGTGAATTATACTGCATGGAAATTTTAAAAGTGATTCATAAAAATAAAGTACAATGAGGACTTTTGGTTTCAGCCGCAACATGCAAAGAACTTCAAAGTCATCACTTCCATTTTCACAAGATAAAAACTGAACAAATTGAAAATCAATTACTTTTCTTAGGCCCTTCATAAAATTGAGGGCATGTGGCAAACTACCACCCCAACACTTACATAAATTGGAGAATACAGAGATTCAAGGTTGAGATCAGTATACTGCTAGCAGGACCCACTGGAGCCCATAAATAGTAGGAACATTTAAACAATAATTAATGTATTCTTTGAGGCTGAGTGTGGACAAATTTGAGAGTTAAAACCCCTCGGAGCTCAGTTCCAGTAGAGTCCCCACATTTCATGGGATTTACCTCCATAAGCAGGTTCTCAAAATGAAGATTGGTCAAAAACTTCCCCTTATGCTTATGGCCAGAGGGGAAAAAAGTAATCACTTTGAACTACACCCAGATTTTCTCCATACAAAGTTCTGCCCTCAAGGGAAACTACTTTATCAGAGGCTTAGCCAACTTGGTGGAAAGGCAATTAAACAACGCCAGCCGCCACTAGCCTTCCTGTCTCACACAAGGGGAAACAAAAATGCTAAGAAATGCTTCCAAAGACCATAGCTCAAAGACACAGATCACTAAAAAATTGAGATTTTATTATAAGATTATAGAGTGCTTTCCCTGTCCAACATCATACCACCACATCAACAGGCCTCTGGTATAACAATAGTAGATGACAACTGAGAGAGATACAAAACACAGACTCTATATAAGAAGGAATTCTTAGGGAAATTCAAAGACAACAAGGGAGTGAGAGGAAAGCCTCTAGAACAGATAGTTATAGCAAACATCAAACACAGCCTATCTACTAGCCAGAGTTACATAAAAATCTCACACTAAAAGTCTGTTTATGACAGTTCCTGTTATCAGTACAGCATGTCTAGCTTTTAACAAAAAATTACAAAACACATAAAACTTGCAGAAAAATAAAACAATCTAAACAGACAAAGCAAATATCAGAACCAGAGTAGAGATGACACAGATCTTGGAATTTAAAGATAGGAAATTTATGATAAATATGTTAAGTGCTCTAATGAAAAAAAACAATAGACAAGATTCAAGAATGGATAAAGTAAGCAGAGAGATGGAAATTCTAAGAAAGTAAAAAACAAAACAAAACAAAACAAAAAAACCTTATCTATAAAGAAAAAAAGATAAGAATTATATAGGACATCTCCTCTGAAACCATATAAGCAAGAAGAGAATGGAGTGACATATTCAAAGTGTTGAAAGGATAAAAACCACCAATCTACAATTCTATATTTAGCAAAATTATCTTTCAAAAATGAAGGAGAAATAAAGACTTTCTTAAACAAACAAAAACTGAGGGAATTCACCATTGGTACATCTGGCCTACAAGGAATGATAAAAGAAGTTCTTTAGAGAAAAGGAAAATGATATAGATCCAAACTTTAGATTTACATAAAGAAAAGAAGAACATTCAAGAAAGAATAAAAGGTAAAATAAAATGTTTATTTTTCTTATTATTAATTGATCTAATAGATAATTATTTGTTCAAAATAATAACAGCAGCAATATATTGGTTGATGTTAGCATTTGGATAGGTGAAATGGATGGCAGCAATGTTATAAGGGATGGAAGGAAGAATTGGGAAAACTCTGTTGTAAGGTACCTGCACTATCTGTGAATTTTGAAAGTAGACTTAGATTAGTTGTAAATGTATATTTTAAACACTAGGGAAATCATTTTTTAAAATAATTTTTAAGAATTATAATTAATATGCTGAGAGGGAAAAAACGGAATAATATTAACTGCTCAATTGAAGTCAGAGAAGGCAAAAAAAAATGATGACTAAAAAGAAGCAACATAAAAGCACAGTGAATAGAAAACAGTTACAAACATGATAGATATTAATCCAACAATATCAATAATCACATCAAATGTGAATAGTCTAAATACACCAATTAAAAGTTAGAGACTGCCAGGGTAGATATAAAAAACAAGACCCAACAAAATGTTGTCTACAAGAAACTCACTTTATTTTTTTTTTTTAATTCATTTTTATTGTTAGACATATTGGGGTGACATCTGTTAGCAAGGATTACATAGGTTTCAGGCATACAATTCTACAGTGCATTGTCAACTTGATGTATAATAAGTTCACCACCTAATGTGACTCCTCTTTCCATCACCTTATATTTAGCTTCCCCCCCTCCTCTCCCACCCCCTCCCCTTTCTCCCCTCCCTGACCCACTTGTCCCCAAATAAACATTAAACTATTGATTGTGTCCATGGGTTATTTCTTTGTTCATTTCTTTTTTTCTTTGCTTTCAGTTTTATATTCCGCATATGAGTGAAATCATGCAGTTCTTTGTTTTTTCTGTCTGGCTTATTTCACTAAGCATGATGATCTCCAGGTCCATCCATTTTGTCGCAAATGGCAATATTTCATCTTTTCTTATAGCTGAGTAATATTCCATTGTGTA